>JAVQJF010054666.1:0-44814 GCA_036023855.1 Gadopsis marmoratus | reverse complement strand
AAATATGCATCATGGTTCATTGGACACTCGTATGCTGTCAGGCTGTGAGCTCCACTGAGCCATTTGTTAAATCTTTGAACAGAAGGTCAAAACTCTTGAATAAAACTGAACAGACGTGATGGTGGTTCCTGATTTTGATGTAGCTTTGCCACATTTTCCATATACACTCTCACACTCACACAGCTTTTTATATCAGCGTACTAAGTTTATAACTTATGTCCATTATACAGGATCTCTATTGAGCCAGTCATCCTAACAAATGGACCTTTTTGGCCAATGAAAACCTGAATAAAGCTGGATATCTAAACCCAACCCTCTGACAAATTAGGCACATAGGCCACTATGCTGCAAATACTCAAATAGCAACCGTGTATTTCAAAATAGTTTGTAGGAGATAAGGTTGTCTACTGAATTCAGAGAACAACACAGTGTTTTAGCCTCTTTTGTGCTGTGGACAGCTTTCACCTCAACAGTTTTGTTGCAGACCAGCCAAGCTCAAGGCAAATGCTGCAAAAATAACCTACAATAGCCCATAAAGGTAAAATCTGACTGCCGTAAAAAATCTTCATGGTTTGCTTCACACTGTCACGCCCCGTGTGACTAGTTGTGTTTCTGGTTTTTTGTTGCCCGTCTCGTGCTTTCTGGGTTGTGTGGTTTATTGCCTTGGTTCTCCTGTGTTTGACTTTGTGTCCTGTCTCAGCCGCTCTCGTGTTTTTACCTGTTCCCCTGTGTTCACCTGTGGTCCATCCCCTCGTTAGTATCCTGTGTAATTAAGTGTGTTCAGTTCGTTGGTTCTCTGTGGCGTCGTTGTCCATGTCGATGCTGTGTGTCGGTCTCTGTTTTGTTGTGTTCCTTTCTTTGGCTCCCCGGTTGCCTTGCCTTTTGTAAGTTCCTTTTTTCGTTGTTATCCACATTAAAGCCGGTTCATTCCCACCGTACGCATCTGGTTCCTTTCCTCCGCCACACCCTGCCGTCCCTGACACACACTGCACGGCACAATCAGCAACTGTCTACCGGCTCATCTCTGATTACAGGTAATGGGATGGTATCATCAGACTAATCCACAGGAGTAGGGACTCTGTGAACCCCTCTCATTCATTTAAGAGTATTGTCCGGCTTTAAGTCTTTGCTTTGATCCCTTGCTTTGAAGCTGATTTAATGGTGCGCATCAGAATTTCTGTCTAGACACTACAACACCCTTTAATTACGGTGCCAATAACCAATAACGTCTGTATTTAGAGTAACATCATAAAGTTCATCAAAGAAAAAGGAAAAGTAGAGAAAAGCATTTCAATCAAGAGGGAAAAGAGCCGAGAACATAAGACAAGACTCCCATATTACTCCCAGATTGACTGACAGGATTTATAATATGCCACGACTAACAGCAGGCAACAACTAAATCTGTGATTAATGTCTTATGTTACTATACTTTTAAATGGCTTTAAATACTGGTGTAAGACACACCTATATTTTTGTATCATCCATATTTTATTTGATAATTGGGTATGCAATTACAGTTTCGGTCCTTCTCTTAAGAATAAGTCACACTTTGAGCACTACATTTAAACTTTTATCTGAAGTAAAGCAAAAATAAAATCATCCATGAGAATGTGTAAACTTGCAGAATTATGTGTACCATGCCATCGTATATCTCCTTCTGAAAATGTAGTCAGGTTTGAAGGATTAAATACAGCAAGATTGCGCACCGATAAGAAGCGAGCTGTGAGATTAGATGGGAACTGATCGGATAACAAGCTGTCAGCGCTGTCTCAAACATATTGCAGCAAAACTCGGGACAGACAGCCAAGCAGATCCAACCATTCAGCTCTCAAATGACTGCACTGAAAACACCTAATTAAAAAGATGCTCACAATTTCCAATTGTGTGAATGCAGATGGGCCAAATTATCCACAGCTTGCTCTTTTTCACACACATACCCACACACTCACACACATGCCCACACTAGAATGCTGAACTAAAATGACATACTTGCTGGAACCCATTCAAAATTGGTAGGTTAGATAATGTACAAATGTGCTAAGTCAGTGAAAAATGAAGAGGAAACAAAAAGGCTACTGCACTACAATTAACATACAGTATGGACAAAATAAAACCCTAACTATGATAGAAATTCAGGTGAGAAGTTTCACTGACAAATTGATTAAACAAAGGCATTGTTCTAGTCAACTTCAAAAACAGGCTTCGACATAAAAGCACCTCTTGAGTGAGATGTATCTCTAAATTAGCGAGGCCCCAGGATGTCTTGTGCTCTGTTATCTGAGCATCTATTCATCTGCTGCTATTCCTAATGTAACAAAAAACGCAATCAAATAAAGACCAAAGTTAAATTTTGTGCACTCTTTCTCTCTCTCACTCTTTTCGAGTAGTCTGCTTCATTATGCCATTGTTTTATTAACATTTCAGTGAGACAACTCAGGTTTTAAGTGTTTATTATAGCAGCAGAACATAGTTAGAGTTTGGTGTCTGGTATGGCGTTAGATTTATGTCAAAAAGCATGAAAAAGGTGCGATGAAACATGCACGCGAGCAAATTATAGTACTTTGCATGAGCAGATATTAACATCCATGCACAAAATATATGTCCTTGCGCACAAATTCAACACCCGAGAGGGGTTTTTCGCAGCTGCAAGCGAGCAACTAAGCGCAACTCCTGGTTAACTCTCACCGCCCTCGTCAACCTCTGTTTTCCAACATAATAAAAAACCGACAGTGCACTACCTCCCCAGCACCAAACTGCAGACAGACACAGTTAGCGACTAGCTTGTGAACATTGTAGAGCATTTAGCAGCTAAAGGGCCAGATATTTCCCTCAGGAGTTGGTAGAGTCCAAAGAAAGAGCTAAAAGGAGAGTACAAACTGGACTTGCATTCAACAGGTTGCCAGAAACACAACTCCACATGAATGATAATATTACTCTGTATGTGCCTGATGTGTGAATAGTTTACTGTTTGCTAGCCATATCAATTTAAAAGTCAATATTGTGTTTAGCTTGTTTCTGCTGACCACATAAGAATGATTATGATGATATCCATAATACTGTAGCTATTTACTTACTAGGGACATTAATAATGAATCACTTGTTTAAACCACAGATTGGCCCATTTACCAATTGTCTTGATGGAATAAAAGATAATCAGATTGTCACAAATGGTAATTTAGCATAAGAAATGAATATCGAAATGTTCACTTAAACTTAATATATAGTGTAATGTAAAACATAGAAACAGTTTGATGGTAACACCCGAAAGTCTTTTCTTGATACAGATGACCGTAAGTGTAACACACCTTACCCCCCCCCCCCCTTCAAGATGTAGCATACACTCGCCCAAGCCCTGCACACATGGCGCAGAGGTGGGCGGAAGGTAAACACAGACATCAGGTACCACACGGGTCGCCTGCCTCCTGAAGTGCACCTGGATAAACCCGCCTACACACTTCATCAGCAAATGCATTCCCCCGTCCTACCAACACATGCCATGGCACATTGAAACCAGTAGGCTCCCTCTGCTGCTCGCTCTCCTCCTGTCCCTCATGCCCACACCCACTCAGAAAGAACACATTGTAGCACCATTCAAGCAGCGGGCTTTTCTGCCAACCACTGGCAGTGTGTCTCACAATAACATCTGTGGGTTTTCACGGTCCAGCTTCATTATGCAATCTGTGTACCACATGGGAACCAGTCACAGAGCACAGCAAAGATAAGATTGTGCCTATTCTGCCCAATGCCATGTGGCACTCAAACACAAGCAAATGCTCCTTGCTTAAAGCAATATTCAGCGTTTTGCCTTAAGGCTGGAATGACATTTTAGACAGTGCCCTTCTCCCTTCTGTTGGTCCAGTTACCAGAATTTGTCATTTATCTTCATGAGTTGGCTACCTTGAAATGGCATCACGCCGGAGCTGAAATATCCCAGCATTTGAAGCCACCAGATCTAAATGACAAAACTTTTTACAAAAAAGAAGATTCTTAACTTACTTTATCGCATATTCATTAATATTTTTCTGAATGATTCAGCCAGCAAAAATAATTTCCATTTGGATGGACATACTGTATGTCACTCATGACATGTTTCTCTTGGACATCCAGACGGCGTCTCAACAGGGGCCAGAGTTTTACGCCACCTCAACTTAACAAGGAAGTGATACTACTGATGAGCCTCCAAAGGAGTCCCCACAAGTCCCATCAGCATTCTTGTCTCACACCACTATAAAACAGAATTACAGCAAGTCTTATTTTAAATTGTGACAAACCTGGCAGCATGGCTCACCAAAACCAGGGTAAATATAGTTTTATCTCTTTGTCTGTGTTAATTAAATTTAAAGGAGCAGAGAAAATTCACTCCGGTTCCATTTTTAACTAAACACTGCCACATGTTCTTATAGTCGGTTTTGAGTTTGGTGGACAGATGAACTGCACAGATAACTTGCTTCAGATCAGACAGATAAATTGTCCAATTTTGAGATCAAAGCTGACAAGATGAGAACTTGATTGAATTTTTTTGAAAAAGTAAAAAAGGTTTAATCACTATTTCATGGCTATTATGCAATGCTATTAAATTAAAGGCCACTGATAAGAGCTGTAAAAGGATGCAGTATCATTTTAAGGGTTCGACTATCTATCGTTTCACTTCTGTATCACACGCTGGCAGAAAACGAAATCAAATTGGAGAGCTGATTGTGGCTCTTCAGATAAAAGAAACATCACAAAACTGAGGAAACTGGCACTTATACTTCAGGTATCAATGTATTATGACCTTACAGTACTTAAGGCAACATTAAAACACACAAAGCATGAGACCTATACAGGCATATGCAATCAAATTACCTTTATTTCCCATGAACCTGCAGCTGCTCTGGCCGGCCACAGATTAAATTCATGGTAACCACGACAACAGTTATTGGATTTCCAATAACCCATACAACCCCTTGAGGTTTTTGCTATGGCTTCTCATCTCATATGTCGTTTGACGTCAGGGATTAAGGTTACAGCAAGAACAGACCAAGCATTCAGGTTCAAACTAATGTTCTGTGAGTTGTTGAGTTAAGGGAAAATATGTAAATTCGGCATGTAATGCATTAAGTTATTTCTTTCCTTGCTGTACTGCCTTGACTATGCCAAGAGAAATTATAGTCCTTGTTAACAAACCATACAACTGTGGCTCTTTTTTTGTGGCTTGTAATGCTTAATGCACTATGAGTAAGGGTTGTTCTGGTTCATAAATAAGAAGTTTCAAATCTGCATATTTATTTTCAATCCTTTCAAACCTCTTAGTGAACCTATAAATGTTTAGCGTTTCACTTTTGAAAAAATCATAGATAACTAAAACTCAAAAGATCCGAAACTTGAAAAATAGATGCTGTGCTGTCCTTTATCGATACTTTCATTGGTCCTTTCTATTAGTAAAAAACATTATTATTTAAAAAATAAGTAACAGGATTGGAATTCAATTAGATTTTAGACAATATATTTCTTCTAAAGCAGCAGCAATGTTTTTAACGGCAAAGTCACTCTATGCACTCTAAATAATATATCCCTATAGACAAATCTAATATGTAAATAAAATAAATGACATACCTGACATCAAAACATTGAGTGAAGTATAAAAATAATGTAATACTGCTAATGTGGGCAGGTACTGCTTGGGGGGGGGGCTGGTTCGGGAGTGGGGGCTGTCCTCTCAGCCAGAAAGTCTACAAGAATATCCTTCATTTTAAGCTACGTGGCAAACAAGATTAAACATATAGGCTACATACAGTCAGCTTTTGTTTTAGATTTTTTTTTGTAGCAAACAAGCACACTATACCGGCAACGAGTGCCGCTGAATGCATGGTGTTCCAATCTATACAATTCTGACTCTGACTTCAAGGCTGCAAATAAGTACCTTCATGCTTCAGACCCACAATTCCCTATAATCTTGCCATTTCCAACACTGGGATTCGTCAGAAACTATGATTACAGTGATTTCTCCACACAGTCCTTACCATTGATCAAAATCCATTTTATACATTTTCGTCTATACAGCATAACCTTCTAATGGTACAGCAGTTCAATAGATGGTGACTCATTGGACCTTTGCTACAGTAATATAGAGTCCAGTAAATGCAGTTTTAATGGCCCATAGTTCAAAATGACCAGAATAAATATGTGTGGCTTGTTGATCAGTACCAGCACCTGAAAACCCATTTTCTGGCCCAGAGTGTTTTTGGATCAAAATATTCCTTGCCCTTAACCCCTGCCACAAACGCTCACATTGTTCAACGATGAAGGACAGCACTAAGTATACTAATGTGTCTGACTTGGACAAAGTCCATCCATCCATCCATCCATTTCCAAAACCACTTATCCTCTTTCAGGGCTGCAGGTTTATTCCTGCACACACTCACACAAAGGTTGGATACAACTTGGATGGTCCAATGTCAATACTCTATCTACTACTAAAATGCTACGGTAAATACACTATAGCTTTGTAGTATAACCTCACCAGAGTTTTACTTATTGTTATTCTTATTATTAATATGATTTATTTGAAAGTACTTATTCCTGAGTGTAAATCAACTTAAGTAGTACCATGGCTACAGAGAATTCTTAATTTGAATTGTCTGACAGGTGCATAACTTTATAGTACTAAAGTAACCAGACACATCTGACGTATCTTAGCTAAAGGCCTAACCAATAATAAAATTATAATTATCTGTGTCAGAGACATGTCATTGTTGCAATGACTTGATCTTGTAACTTAGATTCATAAATCTGTGAATTACCTTATGAAATGAAATGGTAAGCACCTATTTAAAAGTACATCTGGTCTACATTTATGCACGGTAAGTTTGGACGTATTTAAGACTGGGGTGCTCTTTTGTCATTTTTTACTGTGTTGGTTGAAAGGTCTAACTTTGGTGTGCTTTATTAGTCCTCCGTGTACTCACCCTCACTTGTCAATTAAGTGGATTCAGAATAACGTGCATTCTAGTCAAAGTCCCCACTACTGCAGATTCAGCCACCATGACAAAGTTGACAGAATTTTCTTCTTATAAAGAACAACCTGCGACTCACTAGCTTTCCCATTACTTGCTTGGATGCCTCCAGTGAATTGCAGAAAGGTGCTTAAGTCTAATACCATGAATGGATCAGTAGCAACGAACATCCATTTATTTTCTGAAATGTATTGACTAACCTAGATGAGTGACGCGCATCCCACGATCCTGCTGTCTGCCGGCAAGCTAGGGCCAATCCGTGACTCTCATCCTCACAAGATATGCTGAAATATGCAAACATATTTTTGGCTTATGGAATTAATGACATTACCCACCTCTGTTGATGTGTACAGTGCATTGTACTTCAAACACAACAGACATTTTAATAGACCAGGAGAGGTGTCCAAGCTGGCCTCTGGGAGGAGAAAACTGGAGGTGTCAGTTAAAGGTTTTTCCAGCTATGAATATACAGCACCTACAATGCCCCTTTCTCAGTATAAACTACATGTCACTATAACGTCAATTTTTCCACTTGTGCAATTAGGCTTACAAAACTACACTCGTCCTGTGTTTAAAATCCCCTTCTACTCAAAAATGTCCTTTGCTTATTGTGATGTTTGAGCTTCACTGTGCAGAATGATGTAAGCAGAGTTTGACACTAAGAGGCTGTTTTCATGTTCATCTGCTGAAGTGTTTCTCTGCGCTCATCTTAAATCTTTTAACACAGTAGGATTCGTGACATCACAACTAGTTTGAAAACCAGTCATGGTCCAGTAACTTACACGAGTGTGATTAGGGTAACTTGAAAGCTCCAGTGCGAACACACCAGAACTTTGTAAATTCACGGTTTCTCGATTGTTTTTAATGAGGTAGAAGGAATACTTCATTTTAAGAGTTCTTAACGAGGTAATTGGACTGTATAAACCTGTAATCGGTGTCAAATGGTTCAACTGTTTTGTGTGATAACTCAAAAGGTCAGATACATTTTATTGCACCCAGGTCATGATGTCTCTAGGTATTTTAATGAACTGAGAGGGAAGCACCTTATTCATGATTCATTATTGGTACGGATCTTTCATTACAATAATCTAAACAATTCCTTCAGTTAAGTAGAATTTTTTTAAGCATAAAATCTCCAATGTAAAGACATACTCTGATAGCTTGTGAAGGTCTCTGCCGGAGTGCAAGAAATAATTTGGGTTTTATGATTAACAGTGCAGTACGTTACTCTTTAAAGAAGGTTGTTTGTTGTAAAAAGCATTTGTGAAAGCACTTTCCTGCTTCAGGTTAATGGTAATACACGGTGGTTCCCCATGTTACATTCGGGTCATTTGTAAATTAGGCCATATACTGTCTCTTTCAGAGCAATAGTTCAGCTCTCTGTCACCAAGGATAACTGGTCAGTGTGCTGCTGTCCTGATAAGACTGGTTCCATCTTTCAAGAGACCAAGGTCATTGGAGATAGACAGCGTTATGACTCCACATTGATATACTGTCTCCTTTTTGCCTCTGGGGTATGCACTAAAAATGACCTGAAAGAAACATACGGCGTGACTTTCGTTAACTTAGGCGAGCGTATTTTCTTGTTTGGAATCCAATACCCAATAGAATCTTCACACATCTTCAGCTGGGTGAGGAATGACCTTATTTGGACTGAATCTTGCATGTCTAGTACAGGGTTAAATAGACCTCGACAGGAAGTAACCTTCAGAATTGGGCGGCAATACTCAGTGTTCACTTGTACTGCTAGTCTCTATTCTCCTTGTTTAAGCTGAACTTCTTCATTAACAAGTCAACCAGCTTTCTGATTTCCATCACACCATTGATTTCAGTTTGTTTTCACTGTGTAGTTTGGGCTTTGGTCCTTATTTGCAGAATCAGCAAGTGCACCCCCCTGTCTTGATGTGTCAGTTATGGTAACCAAATAGCTCCCAAGGACGTTCGTTTTCTGAGACCGGGATTTGGAGGAGTCTGTTTGATTTGCTGGGCACCCATCTTACCCAGACGAGGCAGAATGTCAGATATAAGTCATAAAATAAGATGAGAGTGAAAGTCAGCATCACTTGTTTGACACAAGACAATTGATCTTTGGTTGCCATAATTATGCTGTCAGAAATAAAGGAGACTTCTTGAGTCACTGGCTAAAATTGTTAAGAAATAAAGAGGGAAGCAGCACGAAGGAGGATGAGAAGAGAACATGAAAGGGAAAGAGGCTGAATGAGGAGACAGGGGTGAGACAGAGCAGGGGGGTAAAGTACAGAGGAAGAAAGAGAAGAGAAAGAAGAAGTCTGCTGAAATGCTGGAGTGCTATAATAAGACAGCTGGGTTCCCACACAAAATGACAAAGCAAGAGCAGAGGCAAAAGGGGGGAAGGAGTGGAAAAGGTGGGCAATATAAAAAAAAAAGGAAGAAAATGACAGAGGAAATAAGCAATGGGCTGGCAGGAATGGAGCAAGGAATAGGATGATAGAGAAACGGGCAGATTCTAAGAGGAGAGGAGGAAAGAAACTAGCGGGAGACAAAGTGAGAAGGTGGCAGAGAGGTTCTGCTGGAGCGGCTCGTTACTGCTGAGCCAACTCAAGCTCTCTTGCCATCTCCAAGAGCTAATTGGCACCTCCAGTGTGAAAACTCAAGCCTGTGTACTCATTCTCACAGACACGCTGCACACAAACACACTCGCGCACATGCCTGCACACATTCTCAACTCCTCATGGAAAATCACTTTCAAATAGCTTAAACAAGCTATAATGCACCTCAAAGGAAATAAGTGATTGTGTAAAAGATTGTCACAATAAGATAAAGAGTGGTGTTCCCTGCGCTGCTACGTTGTTGCCTCGAAATGAATGATCATGCTTTCACTATGGCTGAAATACTGTATGCCTTGCACACTTATTAAGGATGTTTGGTAACCTATAGTAAGTATGCCAAAGTGACCAAATATAGAATTTCATTAGATGCTTGCTAACCAATCAGAAAGTAATTTCTGTGTCCGTGGTATGATGACAGTTATTAAATAGTTTCAAACGCAATAAAAAGTTTAAGTCCAAAAGCAATGAGATGAAATCAGAAAGCAAGTTAAAAATGCCCAACACAATTGTTGCCTTAATGTTCTCGTTGTGAACATTAACGCGTATACACGGCTGCAAAAAAAAAAGAGAATAATGGTACACAACTAAGTGGACATGCTGTGTACTTTTCTTGTCCATTCAACAGCTTGGTGACTGGTGGGACAAATGGACAAATTAAGAGCCAGATGGAGAGGTAAGAAGCAGCAGTTTTCTAGTTCTTTTTCACAGTTGTGTTCAGGTTTAACAACATATTGCATCCTATTTGCCTGAAGGCATGTCTGAGTGAGAGACTTTGTGAAGAGCAGTCAGGGAACACGCGCACACAGACACAAACGTATCTCGTAAAGTGTATAAAAGGCTTCCAAACATGTGTCTGACAACACTGAGGTTGGCCTGACATGTTGCGTCCCTGTCATCATCTACACCGTCACACTCGTACACAGTCGCATGGCGGTGAAATATTCCTGCAGCTTGTTTCTATAATGAGCTTTACCCACTGGAACTAAGGGGTATATCAACCTGGAGTTGGAGAATAGCGATGTCTGTAGGGGAAAGCTAACAACATTAAAAGGTTTACTCTTTGGTGAATTTACTCAAGAGTTTACTTCTCAATTACAGATTTAATGAACATGGCGAGGTGGTTTAGAGTTGCAGAAACAGCATAAAGTTGCCATCAGATGTCTCAACCTAAATCCAAACATAATCCAAACAACTGCACAGTTAGTGCATAGCGTGAGCAGTCACGCACAATTTCCAGCACTCTGAGGGGGGAAAAAGGCTTTGCACATGCTGTACACACTTCTCCCATCCTACTGGGCTGTGGATACCGCCTGATCCGTGTTGCCAACGTCACGATGATGGTGTTTCTCAGTTGTTTTATTTCTCTCTTCATGTAACTTGACTAATTGCTGCATGTATGTTGTCAAATTGGTGCATTTCCCTAACATTTGGGGTTTCGCAAAGCACTCAGCTCTCTCACAACTGTCAGCAGAAAGATATCCACTTGACTTGGCTAACCCATCCTAACTGACTGTTATTCAGTCGAATAACGGTGAATACCCTTGTACAGGGCATTGTGCTACAAAGGGATTGCTTCATGGCCAGTGTGGAGAAGAGGAATTAATAGAGCGCCCAATGACACATTCAATACAGAATGTGAGTCTTTTTAGTACGATAGACTTCAATATGTGATTTTATGCTTTAATACTTCTGCAGCCTCTGACATTGCAACATTTTAAAATATGCTATTTATACCAAAAGGTAAGAATTACATGAAGTTTGTATGGGTGGTGGATTAAGCATGAACTCTACATATGGTTCATCCCAGGTCAGTACAGCAAACTGATGCTGGACAATATGGCTAAAAGAAAGAGATTCACGATATTTGTAAGCCTTGATCCTTGAGCATTAAGTTCTCAGCGAGTTAGGATGTTGTTAGCCTGGCTTAGCGTAGCCCCTTCTGCTCTATTGACCCTGTCGACGGGGGCAACTCCGCCCCGTTTTTTGACAACGCATCATAAGGCGGTTAAACTCATACCAAATATCCATGGGCACGTCATTCCCGAACAAGGTACTGAGCCAGATACCCAGGGCTTATTAAAGAGTGCAAACAAGAAATAGTTTTTACATTTCTGTTTGAGTACTAGCCAAAGGCGTTAAACGTTATTTAGTAAATGTGGGTTGGTGGGCATTTTGTTTTACTTTGGACAGAGCCAGACTAGCTGTTTAGTTACAGTTTTTATGCTAAGATGTTAAACCAACCATGTCCCGTCTCCAACTCCACACTTAACATAGGCTACAGATATGAGACTGATATCAGTCCTCTCATCTCCATCTAGTAAAGAAAAGGAATACGTGTCTTTCTCAACATTTTAAGCAATTTAAGTAAGCTGTATTGATTCTATCTGTTGTTTTCTCAGAACATTTGGTTTGGTTAGTATCCTTATCTGAATAAGTTAATCTTAACCTCACATTATGTCAGTATTGTTTGGTTGAAGAAAATCGAAATACCCTCCATGCAGTGCACATTCTTTAGAGAGTGAATACAGAGTTTATAAGATGTACTGTGATCAGTAGGCCACATTTAACATCCAATTAACACTCTATGTTTAGCTATGTGTATTCAAGCATAAACAGGGCATTGATACTGAATCTAGAAATGAGATTAATTGCCATTGCCTCAGATAATTTTAGAGTAAAGCTCTGTACATTATTCTAACACATACTAATGCATGTGATTCTAGTACATGATTTTATTTGTTAATTTGGTGTTTTTGTGTGTGTTGAGCACATACACACAATTCTAAAACAAAACCATGCCTCACAAACCAAGAAGTCTACTGTAGGAACACAGTAATAAGCTGTGTTCTCTCTTAGTTGAAAAGGTCATTTAAAAATGTGTGAATATGCAACTCTGGTTTAGATAAAAAAAAAATGTCCTAGATTTGGTGACGGAATATGTCTATTACTTGCAGAATCCCCAACCAGCAGAGCCGGCCTTTTCGAGCTTGGGGCTATCAGGGAGTCAAGGAAAATGAGACTTCCATTACCGGCTGTGGCACCACCTGCTGCTCCCACAATCTCTGTAATCCAAAGATGCCAGCTGCTGACACCTCAATCACATTCACCGTCTCCCTTGGAAAATTTACCCGGCGACCACAGGAGTACTGCTGCAACCTGTATTTCCCCAAAGTGATGAGACAGACTCTTTTGCTCTGCTTGATGGTAGGGCAAATGTAGGGGACTGTAAAGAAAGATGGTCCGACTAGACTGACGTTAGAGCACACGCTATCAGGAGATTCAGCCCTCAAGTAAGTGATGAATTCTTGATTGGTTTTGTAACTGTGCAGCTCAAAGGCTGAAAGAAATATGCACATTTCATGTCTATTCCAGCAGGGGGTGCAGAGAGGGCGGCGATGAGGGAGATTGTATGACGTCATACAGTGAAGGAATCATATAAATCAGTGCTGTATTATTCATTTACGGGTAGTCTTAAACAGGCAATTTCTGAAATAATACACAGTATAAAATCAGAAATGTGCAAACAGAATGATGGACGTTTACAAGACAATGCCAATCCAGCATGGCTTTAATGAGTCTTTACAGCCAAATTATATATTCAAGCATATTTTATGAGCCATAGCTTTCGGTGAGCGTTACACACATACATACAAGAGACGACCAGGTCCCAGCCATTGAGTGTGTGCCTTATTTTTGATATGTGCACACAGTTAAACAGAAACTAGGGGGACTGAGGAGCGTTGCAGGTCAGTGGTTCCCAGCCTTTTCTGTCCGACTTGCCAACACAGCTGTAAGTCACCAACTCTTGCCTTTATTTGCATTAATAAGAGATGCCTTTCCCTAAAAAGATAAATTAAGTATTGCATTATCTTTATAACAATACTACTGCTTTCTAACATTGGCCCCTGATACAATCATATTGCCTTATGAATGAAAATGAATCATCTTGGTATTACATGTTCCTTTTGGAAACTTATTCACAAGATCTTAATAATTCATCAACACTAATGTAAATGGTTGATAAATGGTACTATGACTAATTTATTATTATTGTAATATTAGAGCTGAAATTGAGTAGCTGTGTATAATTTGGAAAGGAGTTTCTATTTATAAGTGCAGCCCAGTCTGAACGGTTTGGCTGGAGAGGGAATTATTATTAACATAAAGTATGTTGATGAGGAAATGAGGAGTCTTTTATCTATTCCACCTACATTTGTGCACTTTATTTAGGGATCAATGCTAGACCCTCATGAAGAAGGAACGAAAGACAGAGACCGTAATTTGTTTCTGATTCACAGCATTTCACTTAGTACTGATCTCAGTCTATCGCTCTACCCTGAAACAGGTCACTTTCACCTCAGGGTGACAAATTTTTCACCCCCCAGCAGCCAAAGGCCACCAAGCGACAGGCATAACAGGAATCAATAAATTCAACTTGACACACAATGCTTTACATCACGCTTGCTTACCTGGATGCAAACTAATTTTCTTTTAACCCTCATGTCAGTCATCCCGACACCCGAGGGCCTTTACAAAACAGTTATGCCCCACACCGGAGTTACCCAACCTCCATATGAAAACTGGTCCTGCCTCAGGAACAAGGCCTTTAATAGCATATTGATCAAAAATGAATTGAGTGCATGAATGAGAACATGGCAAAGCACAAATAATACAAACTGCCTAGCCTTGGCTAAATGAAGGTCTGATCGATGCAGGATTAATTGCACTCCTCCCAGACCACAGTGGAATAAAAGTGTTAGATGTTGGATCCCAGGATGTTCAGGGAAAAAAACAAAAAGCATAACACCAGAACAAATCTATTGGATATTGTTTATAGTCTTCTATTCTCATCAACTCTAATTTAACAGTCTTAATTTATCAATTTAACTTGCAATGAAAAACTAATTGAATGCTATGGGTTGGACAGTCAAGTGTTGCAAACTGTTAACTTTTCTTGTTACACAGATTATTCCCTTTGGAAGCTTATAATGTGCTGTTTAGAAGTTCTATTTAAAATACTTAATAATTAAAAATACATTTCCCAGGAACTGTGTGGATTTACATTTACAGTATATAGTTTACAATTCAAACCTGTTGCATGTAATGAGAAAGTAGACACAGTATACTGACTTTATTAGAAATATTCTGGAAAGTTGAGTTTCTCAAATGATGCTTTGAGCACCAGAATTAAAAATTAAATATCAAACCTTTCAGGGTTTCATTGTAGCCTAGTAGTAGATATCTTTGAAATCTCCCGGCAAGGACACTTCACCAAGGGTCTGTCCTAAGCTGTCAATTACTGAAGAAGATGGAGGAGCAGGTTTGATCGTGGGTCAAGACCTGCCAGTGATGCAGCAGAATTTTCAATAACCTGATTTTTTAACCATGACAGTAAGAGAGCAAAAGCCACAGGGGGCAAGAAGGGGGTTGCAGGGGCAAAGTGTCCCTGTAGTGTTTCAGTCTTATACAGCTAGTCGTGTTAGTGACAAATGGAAATTGTGAATTTAGCCATTTTCAGCATTTTGGTGACGAGAGTTTAGAACATATGGATTATAAAGAAGGGCAGCAGAGAAGTGCTTTATGTTGCTGTTTCTGTAAATGTTTCCCTCTGTAATACTGCATCACTGCTGGAATCATCCAGCATCCATCATGACTGTTGTGAATCTCAAAACGTCGGTTGTTAGTGGAATATTCCTTTAAGGATACAATATCAACCAACAATTGGTATTTGTTTGTAAAATAATCCATTAAATGATTTCCTCACCCTTGCCTTGCTGTGCTGCTCCAACAACCATACAGTTTGCTCTCTCTGTCTCCTGTAGATTTTCCTGAAATCCAGTAAATCACCGTGTTAATGCATGGAGCTCCTCTGTGATTATTTACCTGCAGTAAATTACTGGGTGAAGGACAGGTAATAATGATATCAATTTCATCCTCCAGTCCCTGCATCAGCATTAGTCTGCACTTGTGTTTTATCAGGTTCTGTAGGCCGTTGCTGTCGTCCTGCCTGTGGTCAGTTCAGTAGTAGAATCCTGGTAGGATGACTCATTATAAGATAGGTGATATTGATGAATGTTTATTTTTACTGCATACATAATTGCATTCATTGTTCATTATGAATCTATAATCAAGAGCATGCTCTTTCTGTACTTTATTGATTTCATGTTCAGATTTTGTAATACGCTCCCTCAAAACCCTGCTCTCACACTCAAATTGCACCTGCTTGTGCTTGGATTTGCTCTGCTTCTGCTCAAACAGGATGCTTGCACTTGGATGTGTTGTTGCTTGTGCAGATTTCTTCTGCTCGCACTCAGGCTGCTTCTGTGCACTCGTGGAATTTCTGGTCTCAGATTTCTACTCTGTGCTTGGACTTTTTTGTGCAACAACCGTGTCAAAATTCCCCAACCAATATACTGCCAGCTGTAGTGTCAGCCAATGAAATGGTCGCTGCCTCCTTGCAGGTACTACTTACAGCGTCCTGCACGGGCGGTTACTCTTTAACTGGGTTCATCCACTCCTGCCATGCGCAACTTTATTATATGTACAGTTAATATATATACCAGCGACCGTACTTTGTCTTTTACTATAATACTTAATATTATAATATTATGTACCGTATACCAGAATCAAGAGCATGCTCTTGATTAAAGATCGTGAATGAGTAAAGGGGAAAAGGGTTATAATGGCAGCATTAATATGATTGGACGGGGCCAGTCAGCTGGCTGCCAAACAGCTGGTTCCAGTCAGCTAATATTGTTAGCACCTGCTGAGGGGAAAATAGCACGCCCACCTATTTCTACCTATGGATACATGTATGGGTTGTGGAGGGCCTGAATCTGATCACTTACTTCACAGCCAGGTAGTGGAAGGATCTTGAAACATCAATCAGGCACCAGGGAGAATGACAGAATGCACAGATAACACACGTTTGCCAATTTAAGCAGATAGTAGCGAAAGGAGGACCACTTTGAGCGTGTCTGTGACCCATAGTTTAGACTCATTGCTCAAGTGAATGTCGTTTAACATCACCAAATGAACGCACAATTCTGCTCATGTTCAGGCCATGCTTTCCTGGTTTGTTAGAAGCAATAGCAGTTTGGAGAGTTACTCAACCATTCAAGGGCAATCTGTGATAAATGATGAGAAGTCAAAAATGAAAAAACTATGACGTGTTGCCTTCTTTAACTGCTCTTGTAAAGCCCAGTGAATAAATGATAAAGCCTATAAAAAAAAAGAAAATACAGATTTAAGCACATGATCATATATTTTAAATGGTCATTCATAAATGTACATTTTTAAAGTATATTATAATGTTTTATAACACTATAAATATGTGAGCACATGAAATGATATAATTTGCGCAATTATTATACCCGTCTTAAAAATAAAATGCTGATATTGCACATAGATGGAAAAACGTTTATAGGCCTATGTGCATTTTGAGAATTGTATATTAATACTCACATTGATATCTTTTTAAGCCTCCATGTGTTGTGAACGCGCGTTGACATTGAGCTCATGTAGAACTGTGCTGCTGTTGTTGGACATGAGAAAAATGCCATATACAGTAGACTTCTAATAGATACTCCCATTGGGAGAATTTTGACAAGCTGTCAAAACAACTCTGTTGTTATTGGACATTGTCTTAGAGTCTTAAAAGTCTGTTTTTTAAGCCATAAACACATTTATAGAGAGTGAGGACTTAGACGCATCTGGAGGCAAATTACCTTTTTATTTCTCTTCGTCCTTCTTTGTCAGTATGTTTGATGTCTTTTTTATTGCACTTTTCTGAAATCTTGTTTTATCATTTTGAGGCTGTACTAATGCTTTGTTTTCTGTGTTACTCAGCCTCTGTTGAATCAAGATAATTGTTCAGTGAAAGCAAAGACAGTGACTTCTGTCTATGTTGCTTCATGGATCATCTTCTTTTGTCATCGTGTTTACGTGTGTGCAGGCACGTGTGTCCATCCATGCACACGTGTTTGTGCGGCACAGACTAAATGTATACAATAGACATTCCGTGAGACGTTTGGTCAATGTCAGACCTTTCTGCACATCATGCAGACAGCTGTATGTCCTGATGAGCCACTGAATATATGGGAGATAAATAGAACATACTGTAAAAAGATATTGAATTGGCCAATCCTACATACACAACTATGAATGCTGTGCCCTCTTCATTGCTTTCTCTGTGCAACCAACATAAAGAACCCCACTCCCCTTTAAAAACAAATTTCGCTATAAGTGCTTGACCTGCCATATAACCCCCCCCCCTAATTATTAACAGTAATAATGGCTGCATTACAGTTTTTAGGTGTACCAGCTCCAGGACGCTGGAGTTCTGCATGCTGGCTCACAGACATGGCTTATTGGGACACTTATTATCAGCAGGACTCTTTAAGGAGGTAGTGCACACTTAAACTTATTTTTTTGAGCAGTAAACTAAATGGTATGACTGTGATGTGATGAAACACATCAACGCTGGTGTTAAACTTGACATTTCTTACCAAATGTATAAAAATCAGTATTTCGTGGGCTGTAAATGTCTCAACAGGCCATCTACTGTGTTAAATCAACCCTGAACCTGCGAGACCAATGCTGACAGAGTCAACCAGTTGGGACCTGTCTATGTCATAAAATTTCTATCAGTGTCAGTCAGTCTCCCCGTGTCTCCTGACACTAACACTATGTAGCCACGAGGCCATGCCCCCTAGAGTTGTTGTTCCCTCACTCGTGCATTTATTACATTTGCTGGGACACAGGGTTCTAGCAGAGGTTAAGGGTGAAGTTACACTTTAAAGTAAGTTGCACATTGTTATGCACATAAAATGACAGGAATGCCATTGTCATCTGAAGTAAAAAGGGACATCATGGAAGAGCAGGCTTTGATTATACTCTTGGTTCATTTGGAAAATGTCTGGTCCTTCTAAAGGCTATGAGAGTAAGACAACATGAGGGGCCATTATTTAGTAGTTTGGCCCAAGTCCAAGTGTTAAACTGTACATTTCTCCTGCTGACAATGTAAGCATCCTGCTGCAAACCATTCTCCAAAATGCACCTGTTCACAAATAATTTAAACTTGTGTTTGAGCACGTTTCCATGGACATTTCCTTATATCTTGAGTCTGAAAGTAACCAATATTATCAGCATTCTTGATGTGGAAATACATTATTATTATAATATGTGCTTATCATCATACTTCATAATTTAATAACAGTAGTATTATTCTATGAGATACTTTCCCTACCTATTCCTCCAGTGCCACCCTCAAATTGTACATTGCTGTACATTTTGTTATGATCTAATTAGCAAATGTTAGCATGCTAATACAATAAACCAAGATGGCAAACACAGTGCTTAACATCAACATGTTGGCATATAGTTCAAAGCACATTTGTGCAGCTTCATAGAGCTGCTAGCATGGCTGTAGACTCTTGGTCTTGTTTTTACATTTGTTATTTTTTTTAAATATAAGTAAAACTGCACTGGATCTGGATCTGCCAGGTGCTGGTGGAAAACAGCAGTAGAGACAGGGGTAATGGGAACATCATAACTGATGCATGATGAAGTATTTATTCACCAGTGGTCTGGCAGAAATGTGTGTTGTGAGGACTACTTGTCCTTTCTAAACATTATTGAATATTCTCTGCGAATGCGAGGCTATGTCTCTGTTTATTATTTCTAAATATTAGAGTGAAAGTACTGTCATAGCCACATAGTTCTCGTAGAAGTTCTGGTGAATGTGCTGTGAAATAGTATGTATCAGACATGATCATGTTCTCCTGAAAGCTGACTGGCAAAGAGAATTGGTAATGAATCCATCTAAAACGACCTTGTAGCCTGCCGCCAGGAGCTGATGTTTTAAACATCTAGACCTAACTGACATTGCCCTGCTTTGTTTGAAGTTCTCTCACCTGTTTTTAAAGCAACCATCTGTTCTGCTCATTGCTGCAGGACACACTCCTGGTGGGCTGACAAAATGGTTTCAGTATGTCGAACAAAAATGTAGACTCGCCTGCATGTTCACTGGAATGATATCATGTCCACACAGGTGTATAATGGTAAAACGAGTTCATGTAAGTTTTACAAGATGGTTCAGAGCATCACATTATTATCGTTTGAAATGTAGCTACTAGTTAGGGAACACCAACGTTGTTGCAATTCAAGCTGAGGGGATGGAATGTCTGAAATACTTGTTGAGATATTTCACTCAGAAACACGAATGTCAACCTCATTTTGGTGCTTCAGAAAAAGTCTGGGGAATCCATGCAACAATTGTTGAGATATTCCAGTTTGAACCACAGTGGTGGACTGACCGACAGGGCAACATTGTCATTCCTAGAGCCTCGCTGCTAACATGGCTAAAAGAACTGGTGTAAATCTTGAGATATGTAGCTACTCTAACTTAACGGCCAAGTATAAGTCTGTGTCATTTCCCCCTTTCTTTTGTCCCCATTAATCGAAAGAAATAGGGGGACAACATTTGACATTATATGAATTTTTACATATGCTTCTCCAAAGTCAGCGGTATCACAAATACACATTTACATGCTTTATAACACCATGAAATTCCATTGCTAAGCTCCAAACAAACGCACGTGTGCTGAGGTGGGTGCAGCAGTGGTACATCTGAGGTTGTGTTTATGCAGATCAGGTTGGGCAGCGCAATAGTAGTGCTTAATCACTCATTATTCATTACCAAGCTGGAGGTACTGCCGCCTGGAACTAAACCCTGTTCCCTGCGGTGGTGAGCGATTGTTTTGCCACTGCACCAGCTGTGTGGTGGGCATCTTTGCTGGAGCTCAGGAGGCTTCTTGAGGCAAGCCTGCTGTACTCTGAAAGATTTCACTGTACAAACTTGGAATCTGAGAAATACATTAGTACTCTGGTGCGTAGGAAAGCTCAGGCGTTTATGTATTATATCTGGTGGTGCTGTGTGGTGAGGCAGTATTGGCCTGAAGGTCTGAAAAGCGTTAAGTTAAAGATTAGCACTTTCCCCAGCCTCATGACCACTGCTGTGGTGGCCTTAAGCAATTGGACATTAACCCATGCTCTAGTACAGGGTTTGTCATCTGGCGGCCCCCGGGCCACTTCCAGCCCGCCAAAGCTTCCCATCCGGCCTGCAGAATATAAATTAATCCGGTATATGTGAGGAGGAAATAAATGGGCTCCACTATTTAGGATATCTAGCATTATTTTCTCTTTCCCTTTGAAGCCAGCCTAAAAATAGTTGAGATGTAAATTATTTCATTAGGAATGATTTACCAACCCCAAATAGTATGTAAAATTATATATAAAATATATAAATATATAATATATAAAAATAATCTGTGCCAGCGTTTTCCACCAATCAGGACACTGATAGCATCAAAACTGATATCCTACCAATCAGGACGGCATTCTGCAATTGTGTTTCGGTTAAGTGTCCCATGAAGCTCCTTGCAGATAATGTTAGCTTTGAAATAGAGTCAGCTAACGTCAACAAATGACCAGGTAAGCTAACATTACTGCAAAGCAAATATTTAGCTGGGCAATGTTAGATAAAGTTACATTATTTTCTAATGCGTCATCGATGTATAAGACCTTGTAGACGAACTGCTAGCTAGCTAACATAATAAAATACAGTTGATAACTCTAAACCCACTTCCAGAGCCATTCAGTACAGTGACGTCAGTTGACAATAAAACTGTCATCTATTATGTTGAAACATTAGCGCATGAATTCAGCTGTCACGTCAATAATGAACGTCTAGCTCACTAAGGTTACCGTTATCATCCAGCAAAATTAGCTTTGGTGGCATTGAAAGCTATACAAACGGCGATTGACCAGAAATGGCACTGTGAGTGAGTTTGTGCAGCTTCACACTTGGAGCCAGCACAAAACTATGTCATGGTGACACTCTTTCTAATTTACTTCAGCTCTACTACTGAATATTTAATATTTATGTTTAAATAGCACTGGATGTATAGCATTGGTACGTTACCACCTGTCTAAATGTGTGGTTTGAATTCCCCTGTTTGAAATATCCTGTGGTGCAATTTCAATTTCTTGGTTTTTTTCCTTTATAGGATTACACCAATTTTGATTTTTAAATGTGTTATTTATGGGCTTTCTTTGCTACCATACACCATTATCAGTTAAAAAAATTTTTTCCCAAGAGTCCCTGAAGATCTTGCAAGTATCAAATGAGACAATAGACATTTTTTGAATTGTGATAGCTTCATTTTGACTTTCCACTTTACCTGAGAAATGAGACCTTACGACAAGGAAGGCAGAGACAAGAGGGACAGATTTGTGTGGGGGGGTAGGGGGCCAGACCAGGCTTCAGGAAGAGAGAGGCAGAAACAGATGAAGAGAGACTTCTATGAGTAGAATAACAAACAGCCCTGCAGGAAGAAAAGATGTAGAACGTGAAGGGCACAGTGAATTAGTGTGAAGATAAAGACATCAGGGACCTGTTCTGCAACCCTGCAAACAGTTTTCTCTCTGTCGGTGGAAGAGGACATCGAGTGGGCGAGCCATACAGTATGTGAGTGAAAACAGCCAACAGCTGGGTACTTGATAGCATTAAATTATAAACCCTACACTGCTATGTAGAATCTGGAATAAAAAGGCAAAACTGGCCCCAGTGTTCATATGCTGATGTACAGTTTACTGAAAACATCATAGTTTGTCTTTAGCATGCCAACACGAATAATTTTCCAAGCTATGTTACCAGCTCTGCTGTGAAGAAGTCAAGTCACCAGATGTTGACCTTTAAGGAGGATTTTCTGTCCCGGGCCAATCAGTGAGGCAGAAGGCGAGGCCCAGGAATGCAAATGAAGATATTGAAACTATGACATTCAGTCCTCTGTGGACAATATCGCGAAGGACATGGGAAATCACACATTACAGGATTTCTCCACAGTTATAGCCACGAAACAGAGAATTTATTGTCTGTTATTTTTGGCCACTTTTGTGCTTGCATTATAGCTCTCTAACTGTGCTTTTTATATCCGTGTAATGCTTTAATTGTTGCTATATTAAGGAATGTTTGGTTGTTTGTAACATTTTCTACACTGCACTGAACAAATCGAATGTGCATAACAAAGCATGGGCTCATTAGAATGCCAGCTGTCCTCTCTGCTGCTGTCTTGTAATTTCTTCCTTGGTTGTGTTGCCCACCTTTTCCTTTTCTTTGGTTTTCCTACTTCTTGCCCAAAGATACATTTCCTGACCTTGGGAGCACTTGCTATTTTGAAACTCAACTCAAAAATATCATCAGTGAAGGAACTTTGGGTGTATTGCTGGCAAGTTGAGTAGCCAACACACTGATGAGCCAAGTTCTGTCAAATGAGCCAAACAGAAATACAATAAGTGGAAGAAGTATGTTTTGGGAGTTTGGTTTTGTGCATAGACTATGTGACTACACATGACTAAATACAGTATGTGAATAAAGTTAAAACATGCAGCAGTCTTATAAAGCCAGTCAACATTACAAAAGCAAGACAGGTTAGAACAGCAGGGATGAATGAGGAGCTGACAGACATACTGACATACATGGCTTTTCCTAAAGAGCATCAGAGTTTCCTCCATAATTGAGGCAGAGTCAGCAACTACCTTTCCAAACCGATTGATGGAAACAAATCCTTGAATGTCCAAATGTGGACACTTTTGTTGGGTGGATTTTGGATCTGCTTTAAAAAGGCACATTAAGCAGTAAACTGTCTCAAGGACCGCCACTATCCTCATGAGCCTAACAAAACTTTCAATCATTGTGATTAAGGCTGCCAAGTGTTGGAGGCACCGTAAAACTAATCTCATTTTGTCTGGAAAACTTAATAGCACCTTGTCAGACAACTAATCGGACATCTGTTGAATTTCATTGATTTCTGTAAACAATTGACTGCTTTTTGGCTGGAGAAGCAAAGAGTACAGCACACAGTAATACCGCCAACTGTTCCATCATGTCAGTCAAACTGTCCATTCTTATCGGTCTTCAAATTGTGGAAATTCTGAAAATATCTAGGCCGTCTTTTTGACTAAGTATTTCAAGGGCATGTGAAATTAAAAAACACTAAATGTACTATAATGAGTTTGCAATAAATAGTAAAATAAAGTCAAATTAAAAGCCTGGACTGCTGTAAGTAATATAAACAACAGCAACATGTTAATAATTATTTTGCATTTTTATCAAATTACAGGTTTTAATTAAGTGCACTATTCTTTTCAGCTAAAGGCAATGAAGAACTAAAGGTAGCACTTTATCAGTGCATTAGTTCTCTCAATTAGCACAATTAGGTCAACTTTAACAAATAAGTAGAGGTCCGTCGTCATTAAAAACACCTAATTTGTCTTTGTGTCCTCAGTGGAAACACCAATTAAAGTCTTCCTGAACTATTAATAGTGTCGGAGGTGTATTGCAATACTGAATGAATGGCAATACACTGCATTTTTGACTCGGGCAGTTTTGCTGCCACCATTTTTGGTGATCTGTATATTCTTTTCTATTCTGGTAATGATTTTGATATACATTGAAAAGCAGTGGAGAACAAGTGAAAATGCTCTTGGATTAAACTCTGAAGGCAGATTTGGACCTTCAGGCATGCATTCATCCTGCAAGAGGACAGCTATACATGAGGACATGTATTGTTAAAAAGCCTGATGTTTTCAACTGAACAAAAAGACCAGTGACTGAATTAAAAAAGTCTCCCAGAGATCAACATAGGAGGTGAGATTAAAAAGAGTATTGCTTTATCTTGATATCTAACAAGCCTGCTAAGTATGTACTTAATTGGCTGCTTCAGTCATATTGCACTACAATAGACCTGCTATAATCCTTTAATAACCAATAAATGTCAGGAAAATACATATTCCTCAGGAGGCCACTGAGGGAAACAGAGAGGTAAAATGTGTGTATTGTTGTGGTGCTGAACGGACAGCTCCTGTAAAGTAACCTTGTGTGCAAATTTAAGATTTTTGACTGTAATGTTTTCATTGTCTCATGTATCTGGCTTTGGCCTCTCCTGCTCGCTCTGTGTGTGTCCAATATGACACATTTTACCGCTGCTTTCCCCAAACGTTACATTTCATACAGTTGCCCTATTGAAAAATCAGGTGTGGCTACTTGAATAAATCCCCTTCTCCCATATGTTTTACCTGGTCTGAATGCCATAAAACACATATTGCACCAGCCCAAACATGGAATTGTTGTCAGGTGCAAACACAATATGCTGATCCAGAATAATCACTCTAACCAGCTGACTTTATCACAGTGATGGTGGTTGACGTGAATACTGCCAACATAACTTCAGAACTATTTAACGCACTGGTGTGTAACAAGACTGCAGGAATGTTACCGCGCTCAGCTGTATATGACGCATGACGCAACTCGCGGCCTTCATCAAATGCATATCGAACAAATTGCAGTAACATTCTTATTAAAGCATGTGGCAGTTATACTGTGTGCAGTGTGTTTGTGTCACAAGTTACTGTGTCATATAAAAACTGCCACATGGACCAGTGTCAGTAAGATTTGAGCCACTTCACTTGTCAGTCGGAGTTCAGCTGTGATTTAAGAAAGAAGGTGTAAGATTGGGACACATGCATCTTTTAAAACCAGCAGACTTAAGGTCATTTTTGCCAATAACTGATTTTGTTGCTTTCACTTGACATCAGCAGGTAACGCTTTCGACAGCTTCCACTGGACAGTTGAAGTGTAATCTAATGCAAAACAAATCCATCCTTACTGGACTGTTAAAATGTAACACTTTGAGTATATTTTGTTGTTAAGTGTTTACAAGAACACACCACAGCACCACCCTTACATGTTCACCAAGCAACAATGCCCTTTCTCAAATCTTGGATTACGTGACCAAGAAACTTTGCTTACAGCTAATCAAACATAATTGCCACATTAGGATATCACATGTATTGTACAGTAACCACAGTCAGACAGTTTGGGTTTATTAGCTCAATGACTGGTGCAATTAGACCCGTATCAGCCTAACTTGTCAAGTGGAAAAATGTTAACCGCAAATATGTGAGGCATCTCTCAGATTAAATGTTTTCACACATCGTGACTGTCCTGCACCCAGGACAAATGCTCTGTAGCTGTAGCCTATAGTCAAGGTTGCAGGCAATAGACCACTTCAATTGCTTGTGTATCCCTGTGGTGGAAGACAGATGACATCTACCAGCACATCTACCTCACATACACACAGAGGCATGTGTTCCACATGAATGATCGCGCTCCCTCAATACATCGTGTCTAACACCAATAGGTGATTTTGTTCCTCCCAGTGCTGTGGGTAGATTCCATTACAAGAACGACAATGCCATTATACTTGAAGGTTAACGACAATTGTGGTCTTTCAAAACTGCTAAATGGGACTTTCACTTACCTGCTCAAGTGACTCCGCATGTGTCGTACATGGTTCATTTAAGAGACCCCAAAAACTCCACACAGCAATGAAGATTTACCAGATGTACAAACAGAAACGATGGAGAAATGCGGCTCTAGTGTTGGTTGCCATTCTACTCTGTTTTACATATGCATACTTTATTACACTCTCATCCTAGTAATTCTGAATTATTGATGTAAAGACACAAAGATACACGGAGACTCGACAGAGACTGGATCATGCAACACACTACTGTTAGTGCACTTACCAATACACACTATTGTGGACATGAATAACAGAGGTGATCTTTTTATGTTGCTTTTGATTTAAACACTACCAGATGGCTTTAAGGACAAATGCAACATGATGTGCAATCAATAAAATCTAAAATTTGGTCTATAATGAGCCTTTTTATGACATTTTAATGTCTTACAAAAATGTGATAATTATTGCAGTTATTATAATTTACATGCACTCATACTGACCTTTTAGCTGCACATTAAAAATCAAACTCTAACCTGTTTTGTGGATCTGGCCATTGCAGCCATTCTGAAAGCAATAAAACATAAAATAAGCATGTGACTCGTGTCGCTGGGATAGACAGTGTCGGGAACTCCAATTAAGAGAAAGGCCTGACTGAGTAATGAGGCAAAATCCATGTGGGAAAACCTGTCGTAGCTGTCCATTCCTACAGCATGTCTGCTACTCTGGAAGGCTCACCGCACAGCCATCAGCAGACTGGCAGAGGTGTCTGGGTTTTTAATGGCCATCACCCGTGCGGTGTTGACAAGTTACATTGCCCCTTGCTCTACTCCCGCAGGTCAGTATCGCCACTGGCAGAAACCAAAGTAGCCTCAATCTTTGCATCCATTTTTATTGTATACGTTTCAGGTAATAACAATTATCGTTAATTATGGATTGGTGGATAAGAGATGTTTTAGTGGTGCCTCCATGCACGGCTATTATTCTATTTTTGTTCTCATGTATAGTGATTTAGATCTAAAGTGATTGTCTGCAATCTCCTCAGAGGTTCACAGCTGAAATAATTTAAATTCTCTTGACCTAGATACAGTGCAGTGCAGTAAAATGCTTCCAGGAACCTCTCAGCTATATTTTTTTAACTGGCCTTTTTCATACCACACCATCAGCAAAAGTGCATTCGGTGTATCGTGCAGTATGTTGCCACTTTTCTACCACAAATTCCTTGTAACACTTCCAAACCCGGCTTTTAATTATGTGAAAAGCAATTCTGAAACCACAATAGATCATTATCTTCCAAAAGTTGACATCAAGTTGACAAAACTTGTACGTTCTGACAGGTAACCTATTTGTATAGAACAAAGCGAGGCAAAGCAAAGCTAGGCCTCTACCAAGGAATCATGAAAAGTGCTTTTTGTGCTTTGTAACAGGCAGCAACTGGAAATGATCCACTCAAAACATGGGACGCACTTTTGCAGTACTTCATTATGTATGTTTGAATGTTTTAATCAAAGTCTGCCAAATCAACAAGTGGAAAGGATTACGATGAAAATGTTGAATATAGACAAAGTAATATTTGCCGTATAGGCTCTGACCTCGTCGCTCCCCACAAGGCAACGCACTAAGCTCAGCGCAGCAGGGAGGGGGGTGTTGGGATAATATCTCCCCTTCCTAGAGGATAGACTCGGGCCTCCAATAAGATGCTGGGGTGGAGGTGGGAGTTGTGACATCCTATATAACAAATTTACAACAAGCTCAGCACAACAGGGGAGTGAAGAAGCGGGTTTGCACTGATTGCATGAAGTATTTTGCAGGGATAGGCTTCATTTACTTATTTATTTCTCTCAGCTGTCCTGCCCACAGTAGCTGGCACCCCGAACATTTTTCTGCACTGCCTCTGCCCGATTTGCATTGCATCCTCATCAGCTACTACTACAGCATTAAGTGGTTAGCTTTTTTGCAAAACCTCCTCAAACAATCAGCCTTTCAAGACACAATAAACAGGAATTAACAAACACCTTCCGATGATTGAGCACAGAGAGCACAGATCAGTGTAGCTACAAAAAAGCTACAAAATGGATAAATGAGATTAATGGAGGCATTACAGACAATGTTACAGTTTAATGCGGTACCCATTTGCACACAGTCCAAGAAATTGTGAAGCGAACTGAAGACAAACATGCTGGTCTACTTTATTGAGTTATTGTACCCACAATCAATCACTCAATTGATAGATCTAATTTCCAAACTGTAGATGCACCATCAGCGAGTGCAATGTACACTGTGATCTCAAACATAATAATAATATATAATTTTCTATCACAGACTCTTTTGCCATTTAAAAAAATATATTTTAATGATGCCCAAAACTTTAAATATAAGCTCGTCTCACTCTTTACCTAGAACGCAATCCCTGACAGCTGTTTATGTTGACATGTGTAATCTCGTCATAATAATCATGAAGCTTCTCTTTGGTTATAACAATCTTCATTTGAATGTTTCTTAATACTAATTCCCAAGCTCCACAACCTGCTAATACACTTTTCTCTCTCCATATTGCCTGTCTGGGTGAAATGCTTTTCTCTTATCTTTTATGGTTGTTTTCTTTTTCTGAAATCCAGCTGGTTGCTGCATATTTGCTGTTTATGAATTGGTATCCACCGGTTTCGTCAGCAAGTGTAATTGCATCCCCTGGAAGTTTACTCCATCACAGATTGCCTATGTCAAGCCTGTAGATGGCTCTGTGAACTCTATAGACATTCAGTTGAACTCTAACTCAACTCTGCATCGTCTCGTGCAACGATAACAGGACCTTCCACTCTCACTTTCCTGACTTCTTGTTATCCCATTGATGCCACTGTATAATTAATATAAAGTCATCCCTACTCATACACTCCTCGTTCATAGCTCCCAGCGGTAAAATCACGCTGACAGAAATGGCAGCCAAATATGTATATCTGTACTGTACTCTCCCCATCTTTAATCTCAATGCTCAGTCTATGGCCGCCTGCGGCAGTCCTCTGCTCCCCGAAGAGATTTTGAATCAGCACTCATGTTTGATGACAGTAGTAGTAGTGCAGCACTCACTAAAGGCAAACTGTGTTTATGATGGCTGCTACAGTGCAGGAAATGTTCCTTTAACTTTTAGCCTTTAGGATGCAATGTTTATTTCAAATGACCTTGCAACACATCGTGAATTCATGTCCCGTTTCATCTGCTAACCTCAAAGTTGTTATGCAGTGTACAATGTGTGTTTGTAGGTGAGCTTAAACCTTAAATGGCTGAGTGGAGCATTAAAATTCCAGGCACACTGCTGGGCATGAAACATTACGCAGATCATCTTAAAGGCCTGTCACAGGCACTGTCAGAAATACTCCACACACAAATAGAAAGTCACCCAACATGGAGGTGTTCTTTTTCCTAGTCAAAAATCTCATGTTGAGGCTTTTGTGATCACATTTTTACTGACTAATTTCACTTTAGATATTGAATCACTTTAACAGCATGAATGAACTCTGATATGCATTTACTTCATTACCTAAAAACCCAGCATTTTTCTCTTTCTCTCCCACTTATTATATCTATTATCAGTCCACTCTCTGACTGGCTCAACCACAATGGCCCCACCAGATCACAACCATCCCAATAAATGCAATAACTTCTAGTGATGTCTTTTGCATTTCAATAAAAAAGCAATGTAATAAAAAAGATAGCCATCTTCAGATAACAAATACTTCACATGGAGTGGAATGTTGATGAGCAATCATCGTGGGATCAGTTGTTTTTTGCCGCACTACCAGCATGGCTCTAGGGATGGCAGTGTTGGTCAGTTTGAATATCTCAACAAATATTGGATGGACAGCCATTAAATGTTATATAGACATTCATGGTCCCCAGAGGAGACCCTTGACTTCTCACTATGAGGCTGACACTTGTAATGAAATGAAAGGAAACACAGCTACTGTGTGGATTGCTGGGACATATGGTACAAACATTCACGTTCGCTTCAGGATCAATTGCAATAACTTTGGTGATCCGTCAACGTTTCATCTAGCGCCATCATCATGTCAACATTTAAATTTGATCCGATACTTTAGTTATGACCACAAAACCTATGACCATCCCATTAGCTTCAGTGAGCATGCTGTGATGCTGAAATTAACAATTATCTCAACACACCACTGTAACTTGCTGTAGACTATTGTTTCATTACTAAGTGTAGATGCTGGGATTGGTCAAATCCCATACAGAATACCTTGGATTGAGTTGGTTGGCCAATCAGAAGCTACAGAAGCTGACAATGCTTTCATGTGCTGCAAACGTGGTGTGTTATGTTAAGCCAGGACACATCCCACTGAAAGATACATGTCTGTGTGGAGTTTGTATTCCCCGTACCAAAGTGGCTTTTCTGAGGGTGCTCTGGTGCAGAGCCTGGTGTATCTTTGTGGGATGTGGCAAGGTCAGAGTGTGGACGCCAAATAACTATTCTGCATATCTATTCTATTCTGCATTCACACAATCACAAGAGCTGACTGACTGAAATCAAGAGGAAGGTGCGGCGAGGACGTCTATCCCAATTTTTCACTTGAGCATACACAACAAAGGTTCATTTGCAAAAACTAACACAAGCCCTTCAGTAAAAACAATAACCTGGGTATGCCTGTTTTACATAACTAATACAGCAGTGTTGAAGGGAGCCATTGGATGCTGAAACCTCATTATCCTGTCTGACGACCTTGGCACATGTGCTGAATGAGGAAGTAATGGCTCTTAAACACTGCCAGCACCGCAAGGCAGCCATTTTTATATATGGTTTAAAGACTGTCAGAGACTCATTCTATATCACCTGAATTGCTCTTGTCTTTCACCTGAGAGGAGGAAAAGTCTTCAGCAGCATTCCTGAACATTGGGAATCCCCAGCTCCCACCGACGTGTTCATATAGACGTTGCATGGGGGCAGAACGACACATTCACAACATATTAAATACATCCTTAAAAAAATAGGCTCTCTCGTTAAACAGATGTGTTCTTTCATCACTATTTATATCACACTTGGCCACATTACTTATTTCTTACTGCTGGTCAACCGTCTTATTGGAGGATACACGACATCGTAGGGTAAGTTGTTAAAAATGATAAGTTCACTGTAAATATGACAGCATATTTATTTTTGCCATTTAGAGTATTGCCTAAATATCATATATGAGTGGGAACAGAGCTGCATTTATGTGAATGCCAATGCTGGTTACCTCTGCTTTGAACAAAGCAACAGAGACCTAACATGACTTGAGCAAAATGAGCTGGGTTCTCTGGGCGGACATGAAACCTGGGCTGAAAAGGTGTAGGTCAAAAGAAGAATTTTCGCGGCCCCGAGTGAAGTGAGCCTGGCAGCTGTGCACTCTGTCAGTGCCGGCCTTCAATGCAAAGGGACACGGACTTGGCATGCTTCATAGAGCTTTAGAGAGGGAGCACTGGAGCCAGAGACCAAAGAGGGTGACAGACTTTTCTATTCTGTCAGATGACTGAGGTTTGCTCAGACAATTCCACCATGTACAAACAGGAAGAAGCTAAATGGAAGTTTGATTCACATTTGACAATTTCACATTGATATTCTTATAATCATGTGTAGTAGCTGTCTGATGTTTCTGCTTTTACAATGTCTGCTCCAAATAGGTTTGATGTAAATAACTTTACTTGCTTACATATCAAGCACTTGTATGATCTAATGAATTCATACTTATTTTTATTATTTGGCATCTGGACTTTGGGAATAAAACATTGTGGCACTTAAGCCCCTCAGCATCCTCACTGCTGCTGCTTGTGCCCAGGTCCCTTCATTGACAGCGGTATCCTAAAAACCTTTCATTTAGAGTGGCTGACATAAACAGGACACACATATTTGTTTTTTTTGCCATCATTTTGGCAATTGCTAATTTCACTTGCTGGGCTATTGTGAACAGTATTATTCCATTAGCAGTGTTAGGCATTAACACATTATTTATTAAGATGTTACAGTAATGTGATTACTTTTGTCAGTGTAAGGGACTACAATTCAGTAATTAGATTACAATTACTATTCCCAGTAATGCTCTGTTACATGCTACATGATAAGGTTCAGCCCCCCCCCACTGATATTAAGTTTAATTTGTTCCTTACAAATGCTTTTAAAGTACTGTTTTTTCATTTCTTACCATATGTATAAAAACCTCAGCAGGCCATCTACTGTTTTAAATCAGCCCTGAACCTGTGAGGCCATTGCTGACAAAGTCCACTGGTTGGGACCTGTCTATGTCATGAAATGTATATAAAAAAGACTCTAAACAGTGTCAGTCAGTCTCCCCGTGTCCCCTGACCCAGACACTACTTTATTCTGAATATATGATAGGAGGCATTTGCAAAAGTAACACACAAAGTTGATATGTTGTTGATACGTTTACAATCTCAAGTCATTCACCAATAGTCAATTAGCAGTAAGGAGGGTCCTTTACGGTATCCACGCCCGAGGTCCCTTCATCTGGTAATCCGTCACAGAATAAATCAAATTGGAAAATTACATTGGAGGAAGATGTTTTTTTGTTAATAACTCATACTAAAGAGCCATTATTGCAACAAATAATGATAACAGAACGTCAAAGAAAGGTTGAAAATGTTGAGTGGTAAAACAGTATTGTGACTGTACTGCACTTGCTACTGTATAAGCGACATGCATGTGTGCAGTGAGGGAAAACACCAACCAAGCAGACTTAAACTCAACAGATATTGTGTGCTGCTTGACTACAGGCCTGATATTTCAACTCCAGGGATTTGGCTATTGTAGTCTACCCAGCTCCCCGCTGAGTAGGCATAGTCATTCAGTATTAGCTTGCATCCCTGGAGACTTCCAGTGTACAGACTACTGGGCTGCAGAGCAACACAGTTTATACCGCATGGAAAGCCTTTCTGTAGCCTTTCTGGTGCTTTAGATTGAGAAAAGACAAAGAAGAAAGATGAATCACCTCATTCTAACCATACAATTAAGGACACAAAATGCCCAGTCAGTTTGTTATTGGTGGTTGCTCTTGGATCTGTGCAAATGGGTCATCGCAGAGTGTCTCGGTTCATTCATGATATCTCTCTGTTCAAGGTCTGAATCTCTGGCAGTGGAAACAGCATGGCCCTCCGCCCATCCTTTTGACTCTCATTTGTGCCAGAGCAGATAGTACAGAACCAGCAGGTTTTGCACTGAGTGGTTCAATTGCCAATGTCTGCATGGATGCTTCCTATTGACAGGACTGCACATTGATGTGGCTGCAACCCCGCACCATAGTGAGGAGTTAAACAGAAGGGAATGCTACCCATCAGTAAAACTTACAACAATATTTAATAACGGTCATTTAGCTTATGGCACAGAACACATTATTATTATTGCTGCACCATGCACATAATAACCTTTCTATAATCACAGAAACATAGATAAAATGGGGCATCATCTCATAGCAAAATGACTACAAATACTTTTGAGAAACTACAGAATTGATTGGTAAAAAAGCATTTCCTTAAGGCAATTATAATAAGAGGTTTAAAAAAAACAACATAAAATATATACCATGCTATCATCTAGGAGATAATGACTGAGAACCTCATCAGTTCTGCTACATCCATATCTTCCCAGCCAGACTGCAAGATAACTATATTTCTTAACAGATCCCCTATGCCATGTATTTCACTCTAAATCCTCCTTTACGGTTTTCAGTTTTCTCCTGCAATGGCCAAATTGAATTCTCACGCCGGAGATATGGCCAGGGTGACTTTAAAAGCTGTCAAAAGTTCAAATAGCTGGTACCTTTACTTTTTACTAGCTCTGTGTAAGAGTTGTTCAGTGTTATTTGGGAAAACAGGGACACTTGTCACCAGAGTCTGAAAGTGCAGTGAAATAAAGAAATACCCTGTTAGGGTCATTCTAAGAATAAAGCTTGAAGTAGTCAAACGGAGGAAATTGCAGTAATCAAAGACATGCAGGCGAGACACATTGGAAGGGCTTTCTGAACTCTTACCACTTTTACAGTTCTGTTTACCTTGACTCTCTTTGTTGCCAGTGAGTCCGAGTTCATCTCTGTAGAGCTGAATCTGTCTGCCAGTGACCGTCATCACCCGTTTGTGCTGCTTTTAGTGCTTCACACGCTCTGTCAGGTCGCCCGAGCAAGGAGCTCACACAGAATCACAAACTAATTGCTTTATCTGAGCCTTTTGTCTAAAGGGTCAGAAATTGAGTTTGCTTGTAGGGCGAGAGAGGGAATTATAAATCGAAAGGGATAGGGGAAGAAAAATTCAATTTGTGCACAGCCCTTGTCAGAACCGCTTACTTGCGGTGTCCAGATTAGAAGAAGGAAAGAAAGGAAGATAACAGCATTACAGGAGGAACAAACACTCTTGTCTAAAGGGCTAGGCGTGGAGACTAATCTAATACGTGACACAGACATGTCCGAACAGTATAGAGTTGCTCCTGTCAGAAACTGATGTTAACACCAGCCACTTCACCCACTGCAAAGTCACTGACAGTGACAGGTTTGCTTTTCTCATTTATTAAATAAATTATATCAAAACCCAGCTATTTGTTTTAAACACACCTGTGGGCTGCAATTGTCATCAGTTTCAAATTTGGGTCTTTCCGTTCACAGAATCCATGTATCCAAGTGCCTAGGAGGCTGGGCTACTATTAATGCACGTCACATGTCATGCAGTTTGGGGTCATTTTTCAGTTTGAGTACTGGATCATTAATATACCCTGCAGAAACACCACGGCTACTCACCATATTACCGCCTGAGTCTGCCTGGGCTTGTTGCTCAGTGCTGTACAATAGAGACATGGAGATTATTTATGACTGACACTAAATTCAAGCAACATATTCTGGTGTGCAACAAAATCTGATGTGCATATTTTCATGTGCAATATATAAGTAACATGATATTACACAGCCCAATCACTTTAAAGGGATGGTTCTACATTTTGGGAAACATGTGTATTCACTTTCTTGCCAAGAGCTGAGGCGTATCTGCAGCCATTTTGTTTTCTCAGGTTTCCCGTTAAAGCACCTAGAACTCTAAGTGGTTTAATCTTAAGAGATGTCACAAGGTCTTGTTTTTTACTTTAATTTCCTGAACTTATTCTTGCTTGTCCTTCAGGAGCGGTGATATTCACTTACGGTAAGTCTAAAAAATAGACACACACACAACAGTTCAAGGCAGTGAACTCAGCGAAAATAGGTAACGTGTGTTGAGGGGTCCTCTGTCTCAAAAGAGAAGCCAGGGACATGGATCAATATTTGAACATGATGGAAAGATGCTTGCTTACAAATGTCAACATGGGGTTATGGAAGTAATGGAAAGTGGTCCATTTAGTTAATAGATCAGACTATGGTTGTCCTGTGCAGCCTCCATGTGTGAATGTGTGACACAACAGAGTAGGGCAGAGAATAGTTGAAAAAGAAAGGATTGCTTGTAGCCAAATTATGCTAAATAAAAGTAAAAAAAGTCACCAGTGTGAATGAAAGATTTCGAAGAGAAGAGTTTTTCTTTTAGTGGACGTTAACTTGTGTTTTTTAAATTCTAAACCACTTTTTGATTTCCAGCGTTGGAATTGGGGAATTAGATACAAGCGTTTCATGTTACACAGATGTAACGTGAACAACAGAATCAATTATGATTTTTGTCACTGCCTGCCTTTTTTTTTATCAAGGCCCAGAAAGTTATTTTTGAGAATATAAATGACTGGATTACATACTTGAGTTTGATCTGTGGACTTAAACTGATAAAAAATAAACATTTGTGTTGCCATTATCTGAAACGCTGAAAGTCTAGATAGGCAAGAAATATGGGCGACAGCAAGGGACAAATCAGGGACATTGCGATTACATGGTATGCATCTTAAGCCACGATACTACCCTGAAAATGTTCTTTGTTTTGTAAAATCAACATATAGATGTGGGGTTTTGTGCAATGCATGTGTAATGCATTAAAACACTTGTCAATTGGTCGCAGGTTCCAAGCATCCATCCATCCATGTACTGCTGCTTATTCTGGTCTTTATCACAGAGCAGGATAAGGTAGCCCATATGTCCTTCCCCATAGCCAGCATAGCCTCTGAATAAGATGCCCTAACCACCTCAGCTGACTCTTCAACACAAAGGAGCAGTGGTTCTACTTGGAGCTCCTCCTGGATGTCTGAGCTTCAGACACAGATGCTCATCGCAAGAGATGAAAACTTAAGAGCTTTTGTATCAGGCTCAGCTCTCTCTTCACAGGCTGATGCAGCAGTGTTTCCCTACCAGGGGTACTTGTGCCTCAAGGGGTACTTCTGCAGTTACCAGGGGATACTCATAAAATTGTGAAGATCTGCTGATTTGAAAAAATAGCAATTATGATTTGATAATATAAATTTATTTTTGTGTTTAGGAGAAAAAGTAAGCTTATAAATTTGTGTGATGCTGTTTTCACAATAACTTATTCAGTTTTCCACCAACCTGAGACAGTTATAAGTTCATTAAGACCGAAGAAAGCTTAGTTGGAAAAAAGACATCAAAAGCTAAAAGGAAAGACACTGTAAACGTTACAACTGCAAACATGGCAAAATCTGCTAAAAAATACTAGTGAACAAATCCATCCAAGCCATCCCTTCTGTCAGAGGGGTATGATCATGGCATCAGACTTGAATGTTCTGGCCCTCATCCCAGGATCGCTTCTCACTTGGATGCAGCCTGTCCCAAGTTCACACGCTGGAAGTCACGGTCTGATGAGGCCAGTAGAACCACATCATCTGCAAAAAATAGACAAAATCCCGGGACTTACTGGAAACTCTCCAATCTTCCAATTATATGTGGGTTTTTTTTGGTGGTGCTGACATTTTTGTTACCTTGGAAAAAACGAATATTGCATTAACTATGGCTATACTGTATATCTGTGCCCATACTTTTGAATCATGGTATACAAGCATTGTATACAGCTCCCCATGGTTTCTTTGGTTTCTACTGCTACAACTACTTTTTGTTCAATCTGCTGTGTTTATTCAGTTTTGATGAATACAGAGTCACTGTTTGTCTGTCTAGTCCATGTGAAAAAAAGGGTGATTTTCAATATTTCTCAGAGAAATATTGTGTGCCCATTTATCTAAGTTACCTAAAATAACTTTTCCCTCTGCCTAATTGAATATTTAAAATCATAGTTCCTGGGGATAATACTGATTTGCCCTTGGCATGAATAATACAGTATTTTATTAAAACACCATTTCATCTCACACATGAAATGAGTTTATCAGGCATCCTACTGAATAATAGGACTTTATTTTCAGTTTGCCACAATGATAAAACAGGGAGAGTGTTATGTCCAAAATGACAAGAGAGAGAGATTCTACTCTTCACACTTTACTGAAGTAAAAATAGAAGGCAATCATATCAGTTCTCATCCAGTTGGACACTTTTACCATTCGTTCAATAACTGAAAATGAACCATTTACTGAACAGGGACACACGATAATGACAGAAGCCAAAATCCAGATAAATAGATTTAATGTCTTCCAACAGGCAAGCTCAGTTTTATGTTTTCCATGTGTGTTTTAGAGAAATCCTTGACAAAATGGATAGATATCGGCACAGGTAGCATCAAGAAGAGTAACTGTCACTACATGACAAGGTTTGGATTAGCCACACAAGGCTTATCTTAGACAGCTAACGACCTCTTTGTCACACTCTGTCACGATGGTCTGGAATTAGAATAGAATTCAGAGATAAAGGAAACTGTCTTGGGATGTCCCAGGTGTGAAACATTTGTCATCAAATGGCATTGCAGTCATAATACTACCAAAAAGCTGAGCAGATACATATACTTGGTGCTTGGTTTTTAAAGATGACTTCTTCTTTTCATGGCCGGAAACAAAAACCTATTCAACACAGTAGCTCCTCCAGTACGTGTATGTGTACATACTGTATTGTATGTATGTACTGTACAGTATGTGTGTATGAACACTACATGGGCAAAAGTATGTGGACACCTTAAAAGTACATTTTTGTGTGCAATTAGTCTGCTGTCAGGGTCAGTTCCAATGAAAAGAAATTGTAATGGCATACAATGAGCATAGTAACAATAGTGTTCTTTTTTTTTGTGGTAACCATTTTGAGAAGAAACTTCCCTGTTTCAACATGACAATGTCTGCTTGCACAAAGCCATTATCCATAAAGACATGGTTTTCCCAGTCTGGTGAGGAAGAACATGACTGGCCTGATCAGAACCCTGAATATAAACACATCAAACATCTTTGGGATGAACTTCGACCGTGAGCCAGGCCTTACTGCACCATTGTTAATATCTGGCTATACTCACTGTGCATACTGTATGTCCAGTTTAGACTTTTCTTTGCATGGTTTTTGCTGATATATGTTGCTGTGTCTGTGTGCATTTTAGAGTGACTTTCTAGCCAAGACTTAGACTTATTTGTATTGCACAAAAGTACGCCCGTTCCACTGAAATTGAATCAACGCCACTCGACATCAACCTATCCATCTGTCCATTTTAGAGTTGTTTGTCCTGGTCAGGGTTGAAGGGGAGCAGCCTAGTGTTCCTTTTCTTTGTAAATGCCTCCAGCTCATCCTGGAGCCAGGGATGTTTCTAGGGAATTTTCTGCAGCTAATTCTTCTATAATTCAACCATGCAGCACACAGTGACCCAGACACAGACTTAACTGGGCCACGGTCGTAGTGGTAGCATGCTAAGTAAAGTAGCCCATATTCCCTTCTCTGTAGCTACATCCTCAAGTTCTTTCTTGGTGATCTCAAAGTAGTCCAGTGTGTTTTGGGTACGCTCTGGGGCCCCCAATCACTTCCCCCTCAGATCTAACCTTGTACCCCTGTCCGACTCCCTGTTCAGATACCAGCAGAGAGATGCCATGTCTCAAGCTTGCCAAGGGTCTGCGTTTTGCTCTCGTCCCAACAGATCACGCTAAAGGCATCCTCTTTCCAAACAAATCTGCATCAGCAGTTTATATGTTATCACAATCACCTCTACTATATTATTATGTTGGAGGGGGTTGTGGGTCCCTCAGAGAACCTGGGAGCTATGTCTCCAGGAACCTACAGTAGTCTCCTGCTACCACATATATTGGTTCAGTTAAAGCAAGAGAGAGAATACTGACCAGAATAGGGACACTGAAGCCCACACTTGGAGCCAGGCATTGGGGTTAGGGCAATCAGGTTTGCACATGGGGTCATATAACCCCTTTAGGATTGATGACACAGCTTCAAAAAGCACCATGGGAGCAATATCCTGTGGGCTTGCATGTCAAAAGATAAGGGACAGTTGCAATTTCTGCATGGCAAGTAGAAGAGTCTAGGCATCGTTGGCAGAAGGAACATGAATTTGGTACATTTTTAAAGAAAAAAGGCAGGCAAGATGGTAGTGTAATTTTTAAGTCACTAATATTTTCACACACATCTCATGAAGCTGATAATTGGTGCAGTGTGGAATGTGGAATGTCTGCAAATAACCAAATGATGGAAGCATCCATTAAGCTTGCATGCTTGCAAATCAGCAATTTAAATCCCCTCTAACGTAAATGTGGTCCCTTGAGAGATGTCTAGACATGAAGAATAAATAAACAGGAAAATAATCCCACAAAATGCCCCATGAATTTATCCAAGAGAACCTCTCCCCCAGGTATGAAAATCACTATCTGAACCAAGTTTATTGGACACGTAAAAAGACTGACATGAGCTCCATAGCAAATATTTCATGTAATTTGTTGTATATGTTTATATGTTGTGTTGTTCTTTGTATGTTGTATTTCTGGCGGATAGCTCTATAGCTCTGTTGTTTTCCCTGCAGTTTTTTATTGTTATTGTTTAATTGCTTTGGCAATATTTTATAATATGCAGTCATGCCAATAAAGCCACTTAAATTGAAAATAAAATTGAATTGCAAGAAGACAGTGATTTAGCAATGTTGAGAAGATAATGAACGTTACATATCCACCACTGCCCTCTCTGGCTGAAAGTCTAGCCTTCAATCCACCACCTGTGTTTGTCATTTTAACTGGGTCTGAGTTTTACTAGTAGCAGACCAAGCAAAGTCGAGCAGACACTCTTCTGCCTAGCTACCTCCTCTAGCTAGCATGGTATTCCCAGGCCAGGTATGTAACCCCCCCTCCGCCATGGTGTGCTGGAGCTGTCCTGGAATCTCTTTCAAGGTAAGGGGAACGGTAGGGGAGCTCATTTCAGTTACTTGTATCCAGTATCTCATTCTTTTGGTAGATACCCAAAACAAATGACCAAGCATGAGGCTGTGGGAACCTAGATTCACTGGTAAATATATTTTCACCTTCACCTTCAAGCTCAGCGCTCTCATCACCACAACAGTTGGGTACAACATGCCACATTATTATCAATGTCTGGGTGTGTATTGCCTTTGATGATTAAGTTATTCATAAATGATCAATTTATTTGTGACGTCCTAATTTGTCAATAAATCCAGAAGGAAAGATAGACAAATAGACAAGTAGATAGATACACACAAACAGACAAAAAAACCAACTCCTTCTCACTCCTTCCTGTATCAGATGATTTGTTTAGCAGTGACAGATTAGCTCAGGATTCGTCCACCTGCTCACTTTGGATGGCTCAGGCTGGCATGCTTGTCATGCAAGGAAATACCAATTATTTTCCAGTCCACAGTTTAATTACAAATCACAGCTTGCTCGGTGCTGTCACACAAATTAGATTTGTAGAAGAAGGGCAAAGGAAATACAGAGTTAATTTTGTCAGGATCTTGTCAAGTGTCCTGAGGAAAAGATCCCAAGTAAAAGTGGGTCTGCCAGTCATTGCACTCACAATTGGCATGAGTCATCTTTCTAAAAGATCTATTAGTGTCAGATAAAGGGATTCTTGGAGGAATGGTGTGTCACAGCATGCAATCACAAGGCCCTCCAATAGATAAAGGTAGTGTAGCGTGATAAGGAGCCTGATGATGAATCGTTTTTGTTTTTTCTGTCATTGAGAAAAAAGTCACCTCCACAGAATTGTGGGACAGCCATGGTCTCTGCCATGAAACAAGTCTCTGTAAGACTCAAGGATGGAGTGTCCCAGAACATCATGTTATCAGCATGACCTCCGGCTGTAAACCATGACCCGCCAGGACTCAGGCATTACACAAAGGAAAGCTAAGTGACAATTGCCCAATTTTCAACAGGTCTGTAGTAAATTAGCCTAATGTTCCGACATTCCAGAACAGGGGCTGAAGATCCAACACTCTGAACTCTTGACACAAGAAACACTGACTTTGTCATGCTGACGTAAATATATATTCATTCATAAGCTATACTGAAGGTACAGAAGTTTAACATGTTTAACATGCTGATTTTGATGCAGGTGAAAAGGAAACTGGATGATTTACACTTACTAATCCAGATAAAGATAAAGATGTCTGGTTTTGCTTAGTAGGTAATGAAATAGGAAATGTGAATTTGCATTTACATAACAAGTAAATTGATCATAGCTTGTAATGAAATAAGATTTGAGTTTAAATGCCTGATATAGACTCTGAGTGCAAATCCATCCTCTGCATCTCTCCCCTCCTCTTCTACATTCCTTTAAGCAGAGCTCAGAAGTGGATGACCTGTACTAATTCTGTTTTACTTAGTTCATTTGCCAGATAATTGAAGATACATATGTGGATACTCACTGAATTGTTAATGGGGTCTCCAACTGTGACACACACACACTCACATACACACACACACACACACACATACATACACACACACTACAGCATCTGCTTGTTTTCTTCTCTGTTCTTCTCTGACGACTGTAAAATGATCAGTTCTCTGGTTTTACTATTTGTAGGTATGTGTTTGAGTAAAATGAACGCTGGATAATTTGGAGTGGTCTCTTAATTTTTTCCAGAGCTGTATAGGTATATGTGGTTATAATATGTGTATAATCGGCCTTTAAACCTAGTAACAGTCTATGACTGTGTTTATAAGGTGTTTGGTAACGCTCTGCAGCAGAGAACGCCATGCTATTAAATATGGAAGTATTAGACATGTGACCAACTTTATTACCTAAATGAAATCTTTAGAAAATAAATTGGAACAAAGAAAACAGTTAAGATAGAATAGATTTAGGGTGCGTGGAGTAAAGTTTCGCGCTGTTGACATGTGCTTGGCTCTGTCTTTAGATCCTGACCATTGGCCTACACAAAGCAGGCCTAGAAGATTGCCTGTCAGCCCCATCCAAGCCGCACGGAATGTGCTGAGGGCCCTCTGCCTCCTCCAGCCAACTTTGAAAGTAAGAACAGTCTGACAGAAGACCAATCCACCTCTGAAGAAACTCTGAATCCTGCACATCCCAGCAAAGTGGGGTTGTGTGAAGAAAGTTGTGTCTTTAGTCTGCCTGAGAGAAACCTCAGATTCAAGCCGAATTGCTACGTGGCATTGAATTCATCCCAAAATGCAAGACCAGCGTCTTGAGCCAAGTCGCCACGTGGGACGAGCACACCCGAGGAGGCTCGAAAGCTCCAGAATGGGCCCACGGGATAAACGTCTCCCTCCTCCCTTCCAGAGCAACCTCTCTCCTGGCTATCTGAAGCATCAGGTGAAACTTTGCCTTTCCCTGAGATAGTAGGGTTGATGATATCGATTACTTAAAGTAATTTAGCGTTAGATCAGGAATAGAATCTTTCTTCAATAATCATGACAAAGAATCAAGAAGTATTTCACTCTGCTTTCCAACAACCTCTCACCTGCTGAACGATGCATTAAGGTGATTTCACTGGTCATTATTAAAGTTTCATCACCTTAGTGGTTTCCTGTGTTTACACAGCTTCCCAAAATAATCATTCACTGCATCATCTGGTATAAAGTGGCTTATAGTTGTGTGCATAGTCAGTAGTTTAATAAACCTTTCATTAAAAAACTTGATAACTATGTGGTTTGTGTGTATGAAGTACTAAGGTAAGCACTCCGTAGCAACTTTTATTAATTCATTCTTTTTCCCTTTTCAAGGCTGGTGCATGAAGTGAATTTAATGTTAGTCAAATTCTATTATTTAATATATACAGTATACTGATCAATACTGATAGCCGAAGTTGAGTATCTGTCACATTCTGTGGACTTGTGTTCTGTGTTTCTTGTTTTAGTTTGAAGTCATGTTTCTTGGATTGTCTGTGTTTCCTGTTTGTTTCGAGTGTTTCCTTCCCTTGTGTGGTCCCCACCTTATTTGGTCGCGTTTCCTTCCCGTGTTAGTTTTACCTCCTGTGTTGATTTGTTTCACCTGGTCTCTTGTGTGGACCTGTGCCTGATCCCCTCGTTAGTCTTGTGTGTATAAGTGCCATGTTTCGCATTGGTCTCATGTCGGTTCATTGTTGGTTGATGTCCGTGTTCATGTCCCATATTCTTGTTTGCACCTACCTGGACACTTTGTGGATTACTCTTGTTTGGATTTCTTGGCTCCGTGGAATTTTCCCATGTTGTTTTGTTTCTTGCCCTTGGACTTTCATGTCACCAGACTTGCCTGTCTGTGTTTCAGTAACTCTGCCATCATCCCCACATCACCTGCTTTGTCTGCCTTTGGGTTCTTCCCTTACCTGCCAGTAACCCAGAGCATACAGTATCATCTCTACTCCAATTTGTATCTGTGTTGAGGTCTATGTATTTGGTGCTGTTCTGTAAGACAAATACTGCATTGGTAGCTTTCTTGTGTTTTTTTTTTTTTTTTAATGTTAGAAAAATATTCTACTCGAGACCAGGTTGAAAATCATTACTCAGGTTACTTTATTCTTGCGCAAGAAGAAGCAGAGTTATATCACATACAGAGATGTTCAACAACTCACACAACGCTAAGTTATGCTGCTCAAAGGTCTGTCTCCCTTCTTCAGCTTTTATACCTAGTGACACCCAAGTGTTACAACAGGGCGTCACCACAGCCTAAATTTGCATTCCCCAGGAAACCTTTACCATCAAAGGCAAGCCTGGGAACTGAGGTCCCAAGGCCAAAAGGTACTAAGACAACAAAGTCATTTAAGAACCAACAGATTTTCAGAAGTTGTGAGCGCTTCCAAGTCCCCACACCCCCCCCAAAAAAAGGATTCAGCCAAGAATGCAGTTTTCTGCTACCCTGCTTCCTGGTCTCTGAACCAACACCCACATATCAGATTTTTTTTAAGCAATTCAAAAAGGAGTCTGGTATTATGCTTATTGCTTCCTCGTTTAGAAAAACAGCTGAGCCAATCAGAGCTTTGTAGGTGGGATAAAGAATTGGACATCACCTTCCTGTGCCAGAGCCAGAAAATTGCTTTAGAAAATGGGGACAAGCTTGGATGAGATCATAGCTGTTCAGGTGTAAATCGACTTGCAGAAATAAGTCCATCAGTTATTTGCTCGAAGCATCCACTACCACTCTAAGAATCTCCAAGGAAAAGGTTTCTGGGGTCTACGCATGTGTAGACTTCACACCACGAAATCTCAACGACAAACCTGTGTCAAGCACACTGATTAGTTGGATTGGATCCAACATTTATATATAAAAATTGTTGTATAGTGTTGTGGCTGAGAGGATAGTGCGGTCGTCCATTAACCCCAGGGTTGGTGGTTCGATCCCAGCTGTCTGCATGTCGAAGTGTCATGACACTGAACCCCGAGTTGCCCCCGGTGGAGGCCAGCATGGCAACTGTGTCCCCATTGGTGTATGAATGTGGTGTGTGTGTCCCCCTAAATGTCTGTTTGTCTGCCCTGTGATTGACTGGCGACCAGTCCAGGGTGTTTCCTGCCTCTCGCCCAATGTTAGCTGGGATTGGCTCCAGCCCCCCCCCTGCGACCCTTTGGGATAAGCAGTCTGGTTAATGAATGAATGAATG
>JAVQJF010054660.1:0-11445 GCA_036023855.1 Gadopsis marmoratus | reverse complement strand
ACATGGTATTAATTACAGCCCTGTGGTCACATGGCAACTTCCGCTATGTGTTTATGTATGGAAGTAACATCATGTGCGCAAAACACGAAAGAGGGTCAGCGGGATGGCGGTGTTTTTCCACGTGGCGAGTGAGCACATCCTATTAATTCAGTGACGTTCACATCAAGCTGCTTGACCCCCAGTGAGATAAATCTGAGTCAAGTTTTTTATCAGGAAAAAAGGCCGATGTGGGAAGGAGAGTGTCTTTGCACGAACAGATATTTAAAAATGTCTTTAAAAAAAACAAAATATTGTAAAAATGATCAAAGTCAAGTCATATACATAAAAAACATCTCAAATATTCAAATTTATAATTTTGTAATTTAAAGTTTTATTTGTATATTTATTATTTTAAAATGATAAATTACACGTGTGCATACTTTTCAAGTATCATTTTCAAACCTATGCCCACAGCACTACTAAACTGAACGTACTGTTGTTACCTATTTGGATGAAGGAAAGTTTTATATGGAACTCCACTTCTAATCCTGATCGTCCAGGTTAATATTTTGCTTTCACATTTGCCCTCAGAGTCTCCTTAAACCTGCAATAACTGATTTATTTCAATTTGCAAACACAACACTGTTGATATGGCAAACGTGTTAGCAAACAGTTGTGTATTTACTATTTTACTATATTACTACAAAGGTGACAGTGCTTTTGCCATCAGGACTCCTCGACCCTGGAACGCTCACAGAATCAGTAACGTCTTTTAAATCACTTCTTAAAACCCATTTTTATAGAGTTGCTTTCATGAGATGTCATCTTTATATCGTCTTTTGTAATCGCTTTTATTGGTCTTACTGATTCTTTATTTGTATTTAATAATCTTTTATCTTTATCATGCTTTTGTTTTGCTTTATTTTATTGATCTTTTACTGCTTTCTGTTTTATTTCTTTTTGATTATCCTGTTTTTGCTTTGTCTATATTATTTACACATCCAGTAGTTATTGAGTAACATTATCATCCATTTGAAGTCGTGTTTTGGCCACCTGGCCAACATAAGTTGAATATTCTTTCTCTTGTAGCTCTGATTTTGATCGTCATCCACTCCTGAAGGAATTATCTGGCTCTTTAGCTGATAAATGCTCCACTGTGGTCGCCAGCTAGTAGCTAACTGTGTCTGTCTGCTGCCTGCTGCGGCTTAACACGACACTATGAGAGCGATGACTGAACCAAAGCAGTGAAATTGCAGGCCCCCGACAGCTAAGCAAGGCGCTGGAACTGCAGGGTTCATCAATGAGCAACCACCTTCACGTTGTAATATTGTTTTCACATTATCACTGGATACATTATCAGCATACAATATCGGTTAGGGGTACTTTAACCTGCATTCACGGAGCACTTTCTGCGCTAACAGCCTGGCAAAGTTATTGGCAGTGAAAAGAGAACAGTGGCCAGGTCTGGGAGGGATCCCTGCATGTCTTTCCTGTTGGCCTCAGTTTTTCCATGCTGTTATCAACCCAGCTGATAATGCGCAGCTCCAGGCTCTTTTTCTCAGGACCCACAGCACACTGCCACGCATTCTGATGGCGTGACACAGACCTCCACCACAGAGCCCCCTCTGTCTGAAGCAGAGCACACTGCCAGGCTGGGGCCCGCAGCTGGTTCACATATTGGTGAAGGACACTGCCAGTCTGCCTACTTTTACTGATACTTTTACTGAGGATGGTTACGTGTGTGCCGCCCCGGTTGCAGGTTTCAAGAGTTTCTGAAAATGCAGATAAATACGTTTTGATAAGCAGAGGAAACTGGAGGGGCTCAGATCAGGTGCAGCAAATGTGATGGGAATTAAAAATGTGAGTAAGCTGTGACCTTCAGCTTTCATTGGCCATGTATGGTTACGCATACAAGCAATTTCTCTCTCAGTTTACTCACACACATTTCTAAGAACCACAATGGAAACGTACACCAAAATAAACAAGCAAAAAAGAGCACTTATGTCTGTTTTTTATTTTTATTTTTCCACCCAATATTACTACTTCTTATAATACACATAACTTTTAATTAGCGAGGGGAATCGTATTTCAGAAATACAGGGTAACTATTTACATCTAATTTCTATTTTTCATTGTTTAAATGGGTAAAATGAGTTTTATTCAAATTACAATGCACGGTTTAAATTCTTTACAGCTGCATTTTGACTGTCAGTGAGAAAATTCTGCCCCAGTATTTTTTGGTCAAATGGAGCAATGTTTTGCTATGTTGGTGAAAACAATGGTGATTGCTAAATTTTTCTGTTTACCACATTGGTTGGCATGGCAACCGATACATAACCGCACAACACATCTTGGACCAATCAGACCGCTCGGTTAAATCAGATTGCTTTGTTGAAAACAGTCCTCGTAAAATATGTGAGGCATTACAGGACAGCACGGAGATATAAGCACATTATGAGTGTGTTACTAGTATCATTATTATTAATCTGAATATTGTTCAAGTCTAGGGTGAATTCTTAAGGGATAATAATAGATAAATAAATATAGATAATAGCACATTTAATAAATTAGTTCATATTTAAAATATGATTTAATTTAAAATGTACTACACTTGAATACCCTTTTCTCATATGATTATAATTAAAGCGCATTTGTTCTAATATAATATTCGTTTTAACTTATATTAACTTGTGATATGAGAAAATACATCAAATGTTACATTTCAGTACATGCCTTTTTTTTCTTTTACATTTTTCAAAAGACGATAAACATACCAAGCAATGACTAATAGGTTATTGATTATAGGTTTCAGGTTATTTATAGTGAGTATTTAATTGCAGAATTAACAGTGTTAATGAATCATTCTCCACTGCTGTGGCCCACTGCCTTCCTGCGTGTCTGTAACTAAGTGGGAGGTAGCTCCCAGACTGAGGCACAGTAAAGTTTATTAAACACATCAGCTGGTTTGCAGCAGACCATTACTGAAATGCTATATTCCAGCAATGAGAGATCAACAAATAGGGCTGGGAAATAACAAGCGAGGGGACTTTGGTCTTTTAAACCAGAGAGCATTATGCAAACTTTGAAGGAGGAATTTATTAAATCTCTTACAACAACTGAGGGGCTCTATATTTAACTTTGCCAGAGCACTTCGGACAAGTATTGGCTGTGGTCTCCAATTGGCTCTGAGAGCAGTCTGGTGGCTGCGAGGCAAACTTCTGGAGTCCCCGGTTCCTAAAATGAAACAGCTGCATAGTGTGACACACTGAGAGCGGTGGGGCGTAGGGAGGAGGAGTTTTCATGAATGAAGTCAGTGGGAGGGGGAGGAGAGAGGAAGCTAGCTCGGGGCTGAACACTACTATGTAGGTGTGTCATTAAAAGGGTTTTGGGGGGCGTACAAAGTATGGGTGTGGACTCAGACATGGGTCATATAAGTTCATTTTGATTCATAGTGTAAGAGGGGAAATGGTGTTGTTGTTTACACTGGCTCAGGGTGCACAGCAACCCACTGTGTAATTTGTAGTGTAGTTTGCACAGATCTGCCCCCAGGGAGCCATGAGAGGCTGTCCTACATCGGCTGTTCCCTGTCTGCCAGATCCCTGCATGTTCCTGCACTGCACAGCCGACAGAGACAGAACAGAGCACCACTTGGACCACGCAAAGGGATATTAAAGTCCAACGCTGAAATTAAACTTCGGAGTCTCACTTTAGATGAACTTCCAAAGCTATCTAGCAGCCCTCATGCACTCTGTGCCAGAGCAATATCTGTATAATTAATAACCACAGGAAGAAAGAGAGAGAAATCCACTTTGTCAAACCAGAGCCATGTGTATGGCGGCGTGGAGCGCACGCACATTGTTTGGATCGGTGAGACAAAAGAAATGCGCTATAAAATAGTTTCTGCTGAATCTGTGGAAAATTGCGGAGAGAAGCAACACGGTCTTTGCGTCTACCTGTCCAATCAGCACCGGGAAAGCTGTGCGGGGATGGCATCCAGCTGGTGTTGAAGAATGAGTCAGAGTCCCAACACAATCTGCGGTGGCAGACTGGTGGTTGTCCAATATAATAGTGCTGTATTATTACATACATCCAGACCTTTCTTTTTCCGGGCAAAAACTCAAGTTGAAGAATTTGTTAGAAATGAAAAGTTCACGTAATGTAGAAACAGACAGATACATCCCTCCTGCGTCGCACACATACACTACTTTTGCTCTTTTGGTTTTATACACCAGAACCAAATTATTACATTTTAACATGAATCTTTCGACCAAGCAGGAAGCTGGTGAGCCATTTTTTTGCGCCTTCTGATTCCTGTAAATACACAGCTTCTCCTCTGAGATGGAGCCAAAATTCAACCTTAGTCTTATAATGCAGGTCTTCAGCAATGGTTACATCTGCATAACATATGCCAACGCTATTTTACAGTGGCGTGAGTGCATAGTTTACATTTTTAGGATGGGTGGTCTCAGTGGTATTTTAAGCCATTATTTTTATTAACCCCGGCATTCTTTGCACTCTGCTTGATCCCTTTTTCCCTCCTTAATTTAAGCATCTTGTTATTTAACTCACTTGCATACCTTTTCTCACTGCTTTTAATCATTTTAATATGTAAATAAATAATAATCACAGCTTAAATTATACCCTTAACATGCGCTACATGAGCGACGCATGAACTTTCTCACCCCAGGCGCGTTTCACTCTGTGCAGAGATGCCTGCGCTGTTCTTGTTGGTGTGTGGCCATCTATCTCACGCCCCATCCTCAAGCTTTCCTGATCAATATGGTGAGCCAGTGGTCATCATCGCTCATTGGGAACTGACACGCACAAGTGCATGTGTGCGCATGTATTCCCTCACATACACACACATACACACAAGCGCGTGCCATGGCCTTTTAAACCTCTGTATCTCCTAGAGTAAGCAATGGGACATAACCCATAGAGCACATAATCCATTTGGCTTTGATTAATGAATTCAACATCCATTTTCAGACCCATACAATGCCCCTGTATGAATTTTATCAGCGTACAGTGACAAATAGCGGTTCTGTTCTCTGCTAAGAGCCCTCATTGTTCCTCTGACGAAGAGTCATGCAGATGTCACCGCCTCGGCCAGGCTGCCCAGTGGCTTGTTTAGAAAATATAAATGTAACGGCCTGTAGTCTGACATCATTGTCTCAACAATATAGATGCCTATTTTGTCAGCACATAAGCGGTATAAATGTATGACTTGATACTATTTTGCCAGAGAATAATATCCAGGCTGTGTTTGGGGTGGTGGTGTAATTGTGCATGTTGTTTTATTTGTGATATAAATGTCAGCATTTTCTTTCAAATGAAAGATATGAAGAATATGCCTTTGCCTCATTGTTGCTATCTTACATGCAGACTTATTACAGCCGGCAAAAGATTCAAAGAAAGCGCATGTGTGCATTTAGTGGGCGTCCTCTCATCATTCATTTGGAAAGTTGCAGAGTTACGCATGGCACCGTCTTTACAGTTACCATACCAGAGTCTGCTGACTGTAATATCAGTAGGCTATGAAGCACTGATCAGGATGGCATGACTGGCTGCCGGATCTGGGTGTCCCAGCACTGAATAATGCAGCTTTTTCCTCTGAGGCCCTGAATCCTTTGGGCCCTGTCATTGAAGATGCCCTCTCATATCATCTCTCACTGACACATGGAAATGTTCTCCAACTAAGAGTTTACGTCGCTCTGAGAGGCTCACTGATGAGGTTTTTACAATGGTAAACGGCCTGGCCTAAGTGGCGTGCATCTCCCTTTGAGTATGTCTCCTGACTGTCCTCCTAAAGACTCGGAAAATATGCATACCGCTCCATTTATGGGCAGTAAAAACAGCCATCCAGCCGCATGCTAACAGACTGTGAAGAGTGCCATAAAAACGGTCTCTGTCATATTCACTTACAGCACAGTGCAGACTGGCAGCTCAACTGGCTATCATAACATCCAGGAGGACTGTGACTGTGCTCGCCCCGTCACGAGCAGCCAAACATGAAGTTAAACAGCAGGCGTGCCCTCCCCTGCTACAGAGGGTGACATGAACTAGCAGCCCCGCACATAGGAAGTGACATAAACAAGCAGGCCCCAGAGAGGAGGGCCATCAGTGGCGATGATGAGCGACTCTCTGGATGCTCCTTGACATCTGTGGCTGCAGCAGTGAGGGGGTGAAGGGAGCAGAGGAGCGAGGCAGCGGGTGTAGGGGGTCGGGTGGTGGGGGTGAAGGCGTGTGTTGCGGGGGGGCATGCGGTAGTGTGCGCACGACTGCATTATCCGGCTGATTTAGTTATGACAGCTGGTGCCCAAGAGGAACGCAGCGGTAGGGGATAGGATCGCCCAGGCTGCAGACAAATGATGATGAAGAGATCACTTTAAAGAACAATCTCCATAATATTTCATGCTCGCTCGGCAGCTCCCAGGCAGCCCGGGCTGCAAGGCTAACTGCTCTATCAATTGATTTGATTCACTGCCGGAGCTACTCCTCGCACATAGTATTTCAAAATAAATGACACAGCAGATAGGAATGATATCTACATCAATATTAACCCTGAAAAGAACTAATGGATGCAGGCTGCAATTTGCGCTATATCCTGAGTAATGCATGGGAGGCAGAAGGCAGGTGATGGAAGAGTTATAACTCTCCCGAAGGCACAAGAGGATACAATTTGACCTACACCCACCCCGCCCAACGCAAATATACAACCTACATCTTTCTTCCTCCCTAGGCAACCATTTGTTTTTGTATTTATAAAGCACATTATGGCAGTCTAGGCTAAACTAAACCATCTCTCAGGCTTGTGGAACACAAAAGCAGTTTATCAGATAAATCACCCTTGACCAGTTAGCTATTAGAGCAGTCAGGAAGTGGAGCCCGGGCACGTATGGTGCTTATAATGATAGCATAGTTGCCTTTTATTAATGCGCGGACATGATGCATGCTCCTGTGTTGCAGTGGTTTAACATGGCTCAGCACTATTTAACCTGATCCCACTTACTAACCTGCTGTATTATGAATTCAGATCAGGTACAAGGATAGATATACAGATAATTCCTGATAAAAACACCAGAGTGGCTTTCAACACAGGGGCCGTGACTTTTAGGTATAGGCAGAATGCATGTTGTACTTCATCTTTATACCTTTGCTCTCTGGATTTAAAAATGTTCCTCCCAGTGTACCAAGTTTACTATTTTTATTGATTTCTTTTTTCATTAATTTTGTTTTATTTACTGCAGATGAATTGTATTTCAAGTAGCACAGACAAGATGGCATACATGTTACATCAGGTTAGGTGTTTTATTGGTTGCTAGGAGATGCATTTAGGTGGCAACACTTGCGTAAAGGTGATGCCAGAACATTCATTAGCCTGGATGATGTTCGCTGAGTAGCTACTGATCACTCCTGTCCCTGATATCTGACCCCTGCCCTAGTAAGAAGAGACCTCACACACACACACACACACACACAGGGAAGTTTGTGGCTTGCCAATAAGGTGGTGATGATGCAAGTGTGTATGGTTTCCATCAGTGATGCTTAATGAATGTCACAATAATATGAGCATCTCTGATTGGTCAGGTCAGAGAGTGGTGTGTGTGTGTGTGTGTGTTTGTTGGGGGTGGGGGTATGTGTGTGCATTGTGGGCTGCGCCTCAGCCGAGACCCCCACTGCTGAGCAGTCTGCTAATGAGTCCACTAGAGACCCACCCAATACCTTTGATTGTGATGCCACGGAGGAGAAGGGAGCAGTGCAATCTTTAGCTGGATTAAGTATCTCTTAAGGAGATCTACTTTCAGCCACAATGTTATCAACCCTTGAGTGTGTATTAATTAGGCCTATTGCAGAGGCGGAGCCGACGAATTTGCAGTATTCCGTCTACTCTCCTGCAGACACACATGCAGAGAAAAAATAAATAAATAAAAAATGCATCTTGCACAAATTCACTCCCACACAAACACAAGCCCCCTGTGCTTTAAAGAGGGAAAAGCGCACATGTTTAAAGTGAACGTACGTGTTCCCTGCATGTCGCTGTACGCTTTAATTTGACACCCCATTGCATCCCCATCTACATGTTACATCCACACATCTGTATGCATGTTTTGCTATTGTATACATCATCCTGTTCTCATTAGCAGGGCTTTGATATGAAGTGATGCATTATCTACGCACTAGGCAGCACTTGATTGACTGTGGGCTGGTAATACTGTTTAGCCCCACTTAGAGCAGCCTGGCTTTGATGTAAGTACATATTTCCCGGCGAAGGGGTTGTTATAATTTCAAACATTCGCTGACTCATCATATGGAGGGCTGACATTGTTGCGGTTCACTTGCTTTTTTTTATCTCTTACATGTGTTTCCTGGACGTGAAAGCCACTATTTTCCTCTTCATCAAGAGAACGTCTGTTAACTGGCCTGCAGGTATATTGTTTTACCTTGTGATCCTGTATGGCTAAAACCCTACAGCATATGCTAGCAGGAGGTATTGCACAAAGCATTGATATTCAATCCAGTTGCAACCCCCGTCCCCACCGCCATCATGACCCAGATGTTTAAGAAGCATGTCCAACTGGAATGTTTTGACTTGGTTTAAATGGTATTTAATGACAGTGGACTGGCTGTTCCGTTCCAGTGCTGTGTTAAGAGTTTCTAATCAAACGTTCTGCTCCATCAATAATGCAGCGCCTTGGATCCCATGGACTTAATTGTGGGTGTAGGGCTGATAGGGCGAGCCTTGGCTAGGGGTGTCTCATTGCACTCTTTAATTAGAGACCCCCGTCATGTCAAGAGCAGGAGCCCTGGGTGTTTGCTATGAAGCAATGCGTCCAACACAACTTTGGCAAGAACCCTACTGTAACCCTGCCATCAGCTACCGCTCATAGCTGGCTGAGAGAGAGCGAGAGAGAGAGAGAGAGTGAGAGAAAGAAAAGGAGGAAGGAGGTACTTCCCCCTCACATTTTTCCTACTGTATATATCCAGGGGTACATTTTTTTAATATACCTTTGGAAGAGCAACTAATTATTATTTCACAACAATACCTGGAGTTTTTCACAACACACACGACTTATTCTGTAGGTGAATCTATGTTATAAGATGCCATGTGCATCATTGGTAGTTTTTGTATTCTATAAAGGCCTTTTTCTTACTAGGCGGAATTTGTGGTACAAAATTGTAGACAATGTTGCCTGATGATGAAACAATGCAGTTTTTTAAATCTCTCTGCAAGCCTGAATAATAGTTCAGTAAATATATCCCTTGTGACATGAGGAACATGAACTCACCCAGAAACTGGGGGCACTATCGAACTGGATCAGCTGGAGATTGGGAGAAACAGCAGCTGAATAAAGGAAATCGGACAGGCTTTTTCTATGTCACGTCAAATATCTTGTAATTTTTTGGTGGGGTTACATTAGAGTTATTGTTATTCTTGGTGGGGGCTATAGACTCATCTAGGCCCACCCTAATGCCACAATGGTATTCTATCATTCTACAATGTTTCCCACTTAAGCAGAGTCACACAAAAATAAGGGGAACCTTTTTTACACATCTAAGTTTACAGGTCTTGGGGAGTACTGCCACAGATGTGAAAAGGGCACATAAAGCCTTTTGTGGCTCCAGAGGGAGCTGTGCAAAATCCGATAAATTGCCTCAAGTGATGTCATTTGAGGGAACGTCAGTTGGGTCTGAAAATAAAATAAGAAATCTTGGGTGTGAAGAAGTGAGCTTACCAGACCTCTGTAGCCTGCTCCTCATCTCTGCTGGAGGCTAGAAGCTGCAGGCTACCTCTCTACTAGCATTACACACCCAAATCTCTGGCCCACCTGTCGGCAGTCGAGTTGCATTGTGGGTGATGTAGGCGCTTGACTATAACAAGAAAGAAGCATGTGTGGCATGACAAAGACGATGTGTCTTCTTTAGCTGCAATTGATTTAGTTTCTTTTTTAAAACCTGTCCATTGTGAGTCTGAGAATATTGCATCAGAGTGCAAAGCTAAGTACTCTTTTAATGCTAGGACATTGAGTATTACATTGGAGATACCACAAATGTAGTTACTGAACATAAGCAATGACATGAAAATATCATCTCTTATTTTTTCTGACTATTGTCATGAAGGACAAATAGTAAACTACTTCTCAAATCAAATCAAATTCACTTCCTTATCCCTTTATGACTTCCATTACAAGGGGCAGTACTGCAGTGTAACCCTGCTTTTGGAAGAGCTGTAGGTCATCCATTAAAAGTTTTTTAAGTCAAAGTAAAAGTGTTACAATACAATTAAATACCAAAAATTAATTAAAATTAACAGTTTCTTGAGTACTGATGCATTTTCCATTAAAAAGGATTTAATTGTTGTTGGTGGCCCAGATGGCAAGTGCTGGTCCAACATACTGCATATGGTTAGGTTGCAAATCTGAGACAGTTGATTCTTCATGCATAGAAAGTTGAAACTATGGATAAATGCAGGAAAGTAAAGATAAAAACTAGAAATGTAAAATTCCTTGGACATTTTATGTGTGCCAACTGCATGACCCTAGGCCCCCGCCCCAGAACTTGTCTCTCACTCTCTGTCCAATTTGGTACTGCCACCTCTGGCCCGAGAGTACTAAATGGTAAATGGTAAATGGTAAATGGACTCTTTCTTATATAGCGCTTAGATTACTGATTACTAGATCTTAGAGTACTGAGATTAAAGTCACAATTTTGAGACACTTCTTCTTCATCGGATCCGATTAACCTGCTAGGAGTATTGATTCAAAGTATAGGCCCAGTAACTTCCTGTTGTCACTAGGTGGCACTTTCAAGGTATCCTTTCAAGGTATCCCAAGCACTTTCATGCACTTTCAAGGTATCCCAAGTTATCCTTTCAAGTACTTTCAAGGTATCATTTCAAGCACTTTCAAGGTATCCCAAGCACTTTCAATGTATCATTTCAAGTGCTTTCAAGGTATCCCAAGGTATCCTTTCAAGGTATCCCATGGTATCCTTTCAAGGTAGCTCAAGGTATCGTTTCAAGTACTTTCAAGGTATCCTTTCAAGGTATCATTTCAAACACTTTCAAGGTATCCCAAGCACTTTCAAGGTATCCCAAGATATCATTTCAAGTACTTTCAAGGAATCTCAAGGTATCCTTTCAAGCACTTTCAAGGTATCAATTCAAGCACTTTCAAGGAATCTCAAGGTATCCTTTCAAGCTATTTCAAGGTATCCTTTCAAGGTATCCCAAGGTATCATTTCAAGTACTTTCAAGGAATCTCAAGGTATCCTTTCAAGCACTTTCAAGGTTTTCCAAGGTATCCCTTCAAGCACTTTCAAGGTATCATTTCAACCATGTATGTATGTATGTTTCACTCATCATTCTCTCTCTACCCAACCGGTCGAGGCAGATGACGCCCACCCAGAGCCTGGTTCTGCCTGAGGTTTCTGCCTGTTAAAAGGCAGTGTTTCCTTGCCACTGTC
>JAVQJF010054656.1:0-32058 GCA_036023855.1 Gadopsis marmoratus | reverse complement strand
GGTAAGTACACACACACACACACACACACACACACACACCTCCCTCTCAGTGTTACCTGGTGCTTCATCGGTATTTATCAACCAAAAAACATTCAGTTCAGTTTGAAAACAGCTACCTGTCAGCTACCTAACAGAAGACCTGTCATCATGTCTTTATCATGCCTTTCACCACAGAGGAAGAACACCACTAAAAACCTTTTACGATATTATTGGCAGTTCAGTAGATGTTGGAAAGTTCTGTCACAGAACTAAGGACGATTTGGGAGAAGAATACGAAAATGTTCTTGCATGTGGCCCTTTGAGTTTTTGAGAAATCATCTTGTTCAGCGATAAACATAGACTTCTTTCATCTAGTCCACTTTATGCCCAGTGCTCCCAGTCTGTACTGGTCTACTGGTATTTGGGCAGCAGTATAACCAGGCTGAGGATGAGCCACAGAACCAGCAGGTGAGAGGTCACCAGGAGGAAGGCCACCGGATACAGGTGTCGTCTGGGAGCTTTAGGAGCCAAACTCTGTGGTAGCCAGGAGCTCTGGAGACCTGAGGGACGCTCCCCTGGGTCTAACCCACAGACAGTGATCCCTGACTGGGCATAACAGCCAAGCATCTGCCCCCAGGACAGATGGGACCTGGAGGAGCAGGAGGTGTGTGATGAAGAGAAGAAAACAGAAGAGAAAAATAGAGAATAGAAAAATGGATGATAGTGATCCCATAAGAAAGGAAAGAAGAGAACAAGGTTTAATGTGAGAATGACGTGAAGTAAAAAGAAAAACAAAACAAAGGTTAAACTGAAAATGTTTTGTGACGTCAAAATAAGAGGAAAGGAAAAGAGGACAAAAGGAAACCAAAGGAGGTGTGTGAGGAGGAAGGAAAGGAAAGGAGGAAGCGGTGGTGCGTTTCAGGGGTATGAACGAACCTCCTCATGCAGTCGAGTGCGGTGTTGAAGTGCCGCTGGCCGAGTGTGTGTCGCTCTCTCAGTAACACACACTGCTCCAGCGTCACCGACATCGCCGTGCGGTCCTTCGCACTCTTACAGCTCGTCAGACGCACACCGTTCACCGTATGACACACCTGAACACACACACACACACACACACACACACACACACACACCAAAGACAGAAATGAACCCTGCTTCCCCAACTTTCCTCCTGAGGTTTCACATCCATTCAGACATCAGATTCAGAGCTTCACATTTCTAGCGAAATATCTTGACAGCTGTTGGATGGACGGCCATGCAAACACACATTCATGGTCATTGTAAGTTTGGTGATCTGTTATCGTTTAATCTATTATATGTACAATTCAAAGTATTCACTGTTATTAAACAAGGACTTCAATAACAAGGAGGACTTATTCAAAAGTTGAAGCGCTGTTTAAAGTGGCATAAAATCTTTTGTTGATGCTTTTTCTTCTGTTTTCTTGTTAAAAAGTAATCTTCCAAATTTGATGTCAGAGCGTCGGGCGTCTCACCGTAGCAGCGATCCACAGAACCTCCACGTTCTTCCTCTTCCTGGTATCTACACTGCGATCCAGAGAGGACAGCAGGTCTGACAGTGACTGGATACCAGCTGAGAAGGAGACAGAGAGAGACAGGTTCAGTTTGATTGTAGTTTCTGCCAGAGGTTGACCACAGTAAAGTCTCATTCTTGTCAGTTTTTACTCTCTGGCTCACTGTGCTTGTGTCTCATGAAGGAGAAAGTCTTAGTTAAGACAATAAGGACCTGCTGTCAAAATAAAGCGTCTCCAGGTGGTGTAAGCGTCTCACCCAGTTCAGGCTGTCTGTCTCTCAGTGTGTTACAGTAAGCTTTGAGACGCTCACAGCTCTGTTGGTTCACTCTCTCCTGCAGGGATCTGTTGCCAAACCTGAAACAAACCAAACAAAAACTACATAACTACCACAGTACTTAACCAAAACGTCAGCTAAAAGACGTATGAATTTTGCACTGAAACTTGATACTGAAAAGCTGATACTGTTCAATGCTGTCATCTAATTTAGATCAACATATCCAGTTATGCAAGCAATTTAACAACAATGAAAAGGAAAACGATCCTGTGTGTGTGTGTGTGTGTGTGTACCTCTCAGCCAGACTCTGCTGCTGGTTGATTCCGATGTTGAAGAGAACAGGATGAACCTGTATCAGACCCCCCTCTTTCAGTTCACGCGGCAACGACCCGAAGGTCTCCAGGGGTAACGGGACCTCGACGACCAAACTGCCCCTGTATGGAAATTAACACACACTGTGTTGAGGGTGTGGGTGTGTGTGTGTGTGTGTGTGTGTGTGTGTGTGTATGTATGTGTGAGTGTATATTTCCCACCATGCTCCACTGAGCGTCGGCAGCAGGTCTTCCAGTTGTTCTGTTTTAGCCTCGGTGACGGTGAACGCAACTCCGCTCAGGTCTGCCACACCCACCTCCATGTCCTCCAGCATCCCCAACTCATCCCCTGACACACACACACACACACCATGTACGTCTGTATACAGTATGTGTGGCATGTTTGTGTGTCTGTGTGTGTGTGTGTGTGTGTGTGTGTGTGTGTGTGTGTGTGTGTGTGTGTGTTTACCGTAGGTGCTGAGCAGGCCTTCGAACTGAGCCAGGACTCCGACAGAGTGAAGCTGTCGCAGGAACTCCGGGTTCTCCAGACCTCCGTACAGCTTCAACATGAAACCACACACTACGGCTGAGAGCTGAGAGACAGACAGGAAGTGAACAGGAAATTATTTATAATCAGAAATAGTTACGATAATGATATTTTCATCATAAGAACAGAAAAACCAATTTGTTCACACGTTGTCTCTTACCGCCTGGCTGAAGACGGCGTGACGTCTCTGGACGAGCTGTGCTGATCCCTGAGCGACAGTCATGGCCACTGCCCCCTGCAGGACCACAAAGGTCATGGCGGCTCTGGCCTTCCCCACCGCCTCACGCACACAATCCCTGAGAGTGACCACCAGGGGGAGCAGCTGCTCCTGCCATGAGGAGGCAGAGGAGGAGGAACCTGCAGGAGACAGGCAAGAACATAACTTCTCTGCTGTATTTTAATCAATAAACCAAAGTTCTGCCCCCATTAAACTAATCAGTGCCATTTAAAAGATTCCTAGAAAGGATCAAGTTTCATTTGAAGTTTATAGTACAAACTATATAACTATGTATAATTACATCTACTAATATCATCATGAGGGAAAATAAAAAGCAACAAGTGAAGATTAATGAGCTCTTTCCTCGTACAGCTGCACCACATTAATCCAAGTAGATTAAATTATTGTAAACCTAAAATATAAATATGTGCCAGCAGATATATACATGATATGTTGTCCCACCGGTGTTCTGAGAGTTTGTGTCCCCCGTGGCTCCCTGCTGCTGCGATGTCAGTTCCTGAGGGCGGTCTTCGAGCCCCTGCAGCCGGTCGCCCATGGCGATGATGCAGTTGAGGCTCATGGCAACATTTGCCCACGCCCTGTCCTACACACACACACACACACACACATATAGCATCAAGTACAAAGCTATCAAAAACACATTGAAATTTCACAAACACACTCCAACTTGCCCATTCCTCCTCGTTGTACTCCGTGTCCCCTCGGCTGGTCTCCTGTTGCCATAGCGAGATCTCTCCCTCCTGATTGGCTGGCGTGTTGTCACAGAGCAACCCGTTGCTGTTGCAGTGTGCCGAGCGCTGGCTGTGGATCTCCAGCAGGGCGCTTTTCACCAGCTCGTCTTTGAGTGCGTGAACAAACTCGTCTGTCTGAGTGAGAAGGAAGGACGGGGTTAAGTCAAAACAAGACATGTTATCAGATTTCTGTAAATGTGTCGCCTGTGTTTATCTTCCCCCTCTTCACCTGTTGAGTCAGGCTGTCCAGGACCTGCTGCAGCCGGGCAGCGTTCAGCTCCAGAGAGATGGACAGCAGCTCCTCAGCGAGCCCGAAGACCAGAGGCTGCAGCTGGGCCACGCTGGCCAGCAGCTCCCTGGCTCTGGAGGTCTCATCCTGGGAGTAAGAGATGGAGCTGAAGAGAGAAAGAGAGAGAGACAGGGTAAGGAAGAGTAAAGTGCAAACAAAACTAAACTGTGAGGAGCTCAGGGTGTGGTTTACAAGTGGTTTTGTATGTTTTAGCCAATTTACTACCCATCGTGTAAACTTTGTTAAAGCTAACCTTTTAGCAAAGTGTGCTGATGTGTTTTATATTTATGGATGCATTTTTCCTATTTCTTATAAACGCCCAGAAACAAGCTTCCCATCCCTCACACTGCTGAAACACACTAAACTGGCTACAGGTGATTCTCACTGAAGACAATTTGAGGGCCATTGAGGATCCTGACCAGTCCAAATAATTCAACAAAATGCAACGTGTTTGTGTGCTAATCTACAATTCATCTAATGGACAGAGATGGGAAGGATGGAGATGGACAGAAAGGAAGAGAAAACAAACAGAAAAGTGAGGAAGGAGGGTAAAGAGGGAGAGAAGACAGTCAGAAATGTCTGAAAGCTGGAGTTGAGGAGTTGTCCGACACTCACATGTCTCTGTGGTTTGTGTGTTTGCTCAGCAGTCTCTTCAGTCCTCCATGTTTGAAGGCCTGGTGGTGATCAGCCGGAGCACCAAATGTTATGAACTCATACCACACATCTGCAGAGAGACAGACAGACAGAGAGAAAGAGGCTGCAGCATCTAAATCACTCGGAAGAAAAGGAATAAACTGAGTAAATGAATGAAAGTGTAAACAAGAATTAGAAAAAGAGGAAGAAGGAGAAAGAAAGGAACAGCAGCTCCTGAGTGTACCTGTGCTGTCTGGACTGGTGACCTGCATCCTCTGCGAGTGTAGGTTGGTCGGAACAAACTGAAGGCGTTTCTCTGACTTGCTGATGCTCGACTTGAAACAGGGCGAGGCTGTTGGACAGGAAACCCGATTCAAAGAGAGACAAAAATCACTAGCCCACCGGTGCAGAAATCATTTTCCCACAATACAACAGTGAGGATTCAAAACGCTAAAGGAAATATATGTTAAAGGGATAGTTTGACAATTTGGGCTCTACCTACTGGCTGGTTAAACAAACGAGATAGAAAATGTGTTAATCAGTGAGCTTCAGAGGAGCAAGGCTAGCTGTTTCCCTCTGCTTTCTGTCTTTATGCTAAACTAAGCTAAGCGTCTGTTCACTCCAGATTCATGTTTACCATACAGACATGAGAATGGTGTCAATCCTCTATAGAGTCAATAACTGTATTTCCCAAAATGTGAAACTGTTCCTTTAGAGAATGATAACTGTTCGATGGCGTGGCCCCTTTAATTGATTTCACCTGAGAGTCTGCCGAGCTCAGCCAGCGTTTCTTGGTAGCAGCCAACCAGGTGGTTACAGTGGTTGATGACATCATGGCGGAGCCCATCCCAGTGGGGTGAAAGGGCGCCGAGCTCCAACACTCCCTGGACCCTGAGGAAGAGAGGTGGATACAGGCTTGTGAATGGGCGTCAATGGCTATCGACGCTAATGCTAGCTACACTGTTCATCTTTTTCCTCTGTGTTTATTCCAAACAATCTGGAGACATAAAACACATCTCAGATGGAGAGAGTGCGCTACAGCATACATGAAGTGAAGACTGCCTTCATGCAGGACACACCTGCTTGTGTGCTCGTGTATGAGCGTGCTCAGTAGCTGTTTGGGCAAAGAGAAAGAGAGTGGCGTCTCTGACATCTGCTCCCTGACCAGCAGCCATCTTTGATCCTCTGTCTGAAACCTGTACACCTTACACACCTGAGCACACAGCACTGCACACACACACACACACACGCACACACACACACTGCATGGTAAGGAAGGAAAAGTAATATAAAGGCACGTTCCTAAACTGTGAGAGAAATACCGTGTCTCACCAGCTCTCATCATCGGGCTGTTTTCTTTGTCGTGGATGGAGCTGTGAAGACTGTCACACAGCACAGGACACTGCAGCGAGAGGCGGTTGGCATGAAGAAGGTGAAATGGTGGACGACACATTAGGGTCATGATAAAGTAAACCAGCTCAAACACATCAACAGACGCAACTAACCCTCAAAGTGGCTGGACAGAAACCACAGAAAGAAGTGTCAAACTGTGACACCTCGTTGTTACACAGAGGTGTCGAAGGTGGAAGGAAGTAAACAGAAGCACTTTTTTCTCCTCTACCTTGTGTTCAGGAGGCGTTTTATTCTCGCTCTCTCCCTCCACCTGCAGACGGGACACCTTCACCTCCCCGACCTCATTCCCGCCATCCATCGTCCTGATTTAAAAAAAAAAGAGTGGAAGGAAGAAAGAAAGAGACTTTTGATCTTTGCAAACGCATAAAATGGTGAGCGCTAAGTATGAGGTTTACCTTTAGCAGGACGATGAATCATCATCTCCTGTCGTTATGTGCTGTTAATTCATTGAATAACTTCCTCTACCTATTCGTCTATCAGCACGTCTGCAGGTATGTTGCAGCAAACTGAAGGTGTGTTACCTTTACACTAAGCATGAGGAAGACAGCAAACATGTCCAGCAAAACTACGTTAATAGAATATTAGGATAAACCATTCCTTCTTAAAACATACCATCTTTGTAAATAAAAAAAGCTTTTAAGACAAAATAACTAATACACAATGAGCTGAAAGCATTACTAAGCTAACCAGCCTACAATACTTAAAGATAACTAAAATAGGGAACTAGAGGCAACTATTAATACAAAAAGCTAACACTACATAAAAGGTAACTAGCAAGATGCACGCATTCTGTATTTAACTACATGCCACTGAGAAGGCCAACTATCGAGCTAACTAGAAACAAGATAGCTGGCAAGGCAAATAAACTACAGACAAGATAACAAAATCAGGACGCTAACACGTTTATGTAAAAAGACTAGAAAGGCAAACATTACTCGCACTGTATTCTAATCTGACGATAGTTATTAGAGATGATAACAAGACAAACTATGAAAGCTAATTATTCTCTTTAACTGTGGGAAACACCAAGTAGCAGCACACGACTCTGTAACTATGCCAACCTGTGCCAGGAATGTATTAATAATCAGCACACCTGAATGCAGCATGTCAGCACAGACACACCCACCGCACACCTGGCCCTCGCCCTCTCTGCCTGCCTCTCTGAAGATGTCATATAAAAACAGGAAGAGACGTGTCTGTTACTGCTGTCCCCCCCCACACACACCCCTCTCGCTTCCTCATCTGGCTACAGGTATCCAAGCAACAGCCAATCAGGTGACAACCTCTGTGAGGTTTTCATGGAGGAGAATTTCATTCATTTCACCTCAAAACATTTCTTCAAGAAGAAGAAAGGGGGAAACACGGGGAGGCAACGTGGAAGCAGAATAAGAGGATGTAGGATGAAAGATCTTTTCTTTTAAAGCTGCGACGTAGTAAAATGACGGTTATAAAGGCAGAGCGCGCTCACCTGAGGCTCAGGGAGATGTGAGGCTCCTTGGACCTGAGCAGATCTCTGATGGAGAAGGAGGTGAAACCCAGAAAGCTCCTCTACGAGACAGAAAGATGTTTTATGTTAAATGAAACTCACATTTCAGTGTTTTGGCACTCTCTGCATATTTTCACTGCTCTAATCCGGCAGTAATCCAGCCCATATCCAGTTCATGGAACGATTATTATTTAATCATATAATCAACACCATCAATGGTATCTGTTGTTTCTGCTGGTTAAAGCCTCAGTTCTTCATCTGGTCTGAACACCAAATCCCTAAAAAACAACAGCCCCAAATTACATGCACGACCTGCACCCCCGCCCCCCGAAGTTACATAAAGGGCTGTCACACAGCGTTAAGCTTCTTCCTAATGTACAGTTACATTAATTAATTGATAAATGTCCCATTCTGTCAGACGCACACAAACTCATCACCGCTGGGGTCACGGCCGTGTACCAGACATCCCCACAGCAAAGGCATTAAAATCACTCTGTTGCTATGGCGATAAGCAGAAGCTCAAGAGGATTACCCTGACAAGTGAAAAGCACTCAAATCACCACACACACACACGTACAAACTGTGAAATTAAACTGGTTTTATTGATTCAGTGATTTTCATTCTAATTTTTCTAATGTATCTGTTCTCCTGTCAGATTACACAAATGCAGGTTTTCAGGTTGCAGATGAGTATTTAAGAGAATTTAATAAACCATGTTTGTCAGCCTGAAGCTACCCAGCGTTCTCCAACTGCTAACATCCACTTTACGGGCGAGACACAGTGACAGAAAATCACACGTGGGCTTTTGGGAAAGCTGTCAATTAATTGATTGACAACTGCAGCAATTTTGATAATCAACTGAAGAGCTTTTTAAGCAAAATGCCAGAAATATTTGCTGGCTCCAGCTTCTTAAAGTTGTCGTGACATGAAACTGAATGTCTTTGGAGTTTTGGAACAAAACAAGCCATTCGAAGATGTCGACTTGAGCTCTAAGAAACTTTGAATCTGCATTTCCTGACACTTTACCAAAACTCATGGCAGATTAATCATTATGAAATGAAAATAATCATTAGCCGCAGCATAGCATCTTAGCATTTGCTCCAAGAAAATTTTCTAAATGGTCCCTGCACTCATGCATGGTGACAGTGTTGTAAGTGATTATAAAAAGTCATTAAAAGGTGATCAAATGTCCTCCGTGATGCTTCATCTCAGACAGACGTTCAGTGAAAACAGTGAAACCTTCAATACTGTTCTATTATGAATTATTTTCTTTTTTCAGTTAATCGACTGGTAAAATTGTGCAACGGAAAGACATTTAACTTACGATGATATGAGACTAAAACAAGTCCTCACATTCAAGGAACCGGAAACAGCTTGCTAAATATTTTAATCAGTTATTAAATGAGTGTGATTGATTTCCTGTTGCTCTATCGATCGACACTCAAACAGCCACTCGAAGTCTGGTGACGCGTCAGCGTGAGCAGAAAGACAGAAGGAAACAAACAGGATATTGAGACATAACTCCACACGCACACACACACACAAGCACTGCTGCCACATTTCCTTGTTTGCATCTGAAGGTTTAGGCAACAACACACACTCACACACACACAGTCAGACTCTACAGAGCATTTACAGTGCGTGTGCACTACCCTACCTGTCCAGCAGAGGAGCTGTTCTCTCCTGGTGGACAGAAATATTTGGTGCACCTCATCATTGCTCTCTGCAGCAGCTCCCCCTCCCCTTCGTCCTTGTTTACTTGCTCTGTTGGTATTTCCTGTTTTCTTACGTTGGCTGCTGACTTTATAAATGCAAAAATAAAAACCTGACTTCAGGATGCTAAGCTCAAGCTAATCCTTCCAAAATAAAAAATAGGCTCTTTCTTCTTTCTTATACGGTGCCTTCTGAGCAAACCGTCTCTGTAAAATACTATAATAATAATAACAAACAATAGTGCGACATAAAAGACAAATATAATAAAAAAAATAACAAAATTGAGGTAAAACAAAACTTTAAATAATATGCATAAGATAAGATGCAAAAAAATTGTTCAAACTGTAGAGAAGTTAACAATCATCCCTAAAAGTGCTTTTGAATTCAAGAAAGTCCAACTGAGGAAATTCTTCTTCTTTATTCTTCCATCTGATTGCAAAACGTTCAATGATTTAATTTCTCTGAAAAATATAAGAGAGATGAAGAAGAAGAGCAGGACCATCCATTAAAACAGGAAGACGAGGCATCCGGATAAAATAATACCATCAATTGTGAAAAAACGCCTGAAAATCCTTTTTGGGTCGTCTCCTCTACTTTATCTGAAAAGACTAGTATTTCTCTGCTCCCTCCATCACCTTTTCCTCCTCCTCCTCCTCCTCCTCTTTCATCATAGCAGTCAGGATTAAAAACCCATCAGCATCATGGGAAGTATGCAGATCAGTGAGGCGCCTGGCGGGACGGCTGGGGTCGAGTTTGGTAGAAATGAAAGATATAAAACAGCCGAAAACGGATCTTAAATCACACTTTCTCTCAGCGGCTGTCCTCGTTTTACCCTCTCTCTCTTTATGTGTGTTGAAAAGCTACCACCACTGGTAATACATTTATACATGTATTGCACTAACACTCTTATATATACAATTTTTCAGACACACTCTCACACACACTCACTGTGGTGCGTGTTGTCGGCTCCTCTGCTTGGTAAATGGTGACTTTGATCCTGCTGTGACGGTAGAGCGGGTAGTCGCCACGAAAACACACTGATGTTAGAAATACACTGTCATCCGGTCCCTGAAACACACACACCCACTTTTAAATTACAAGCACTCCTGTTACTCTGTATATAGCTGTGTGTGTGTGCGTGTGTGTGTGTGTGTACCTCCACTATCTCACAGCAGCAGTGCTTCCTGACTGTGTGAGTGTGTGTGTCGATCACACAAACTTGAACCTTGACTTTGGCTGTCATGGCAACCAGACCTCGACACTCTGAGAGAGGAAGAGCGAGAGAGATTATGAAATGATGATATAAACACATGAAAAAACACAGCATTTAACAGACAAGTGTGTGTGTCACATACCGACAGTCAGGTGCAGCGGAGAGACTACAGCAGCAGATTCGGCTCCACCTTGTGGCCAGGGAACAACATTACATCAACACACGCTGCAGACTGAACGCTATTAGAACGTGTGTTATTTGTCAAGAAGTGAAGGATTCCAAAATGTTCTTGAAACAGAAGTCAGATTTAATCAACTTCTAATTTTTATGAACACGCTGAATGTTTGTGTGTAAAGCTGCCAGTCAGGCGTCGGCTATCTGTATCTGTACAGCAGCTGGGGTTTACATCTTAACATGTTAAACGCACATACACACACTAACCTGCACCTCCAGCATCGCCCAGGCTTTCACGCCCGCCAGTGCAGTGTGAAGCGGTGTGTGTGTGTCGCTGCGCGTGTTGGCTGGCGTGTGTGTTAGTGAGCCTGCGGAGGTGTGTGATGCGTCGCATCAGCGCCTCAGTGTTTGCGTCTCTCAGGACGGCAAACCACAACACGCACTCTGCAGAGCTGCTGGACTCCAGGAACACAGGGGGGTCACTGCTCTCAAAGCCTGAACACACACACAGACACATTTTACTTAGCTGGCTAACATTACCGTATGTTAAAAAGATGAGCGTGTGTTTGAGACTTACTGACAGCCAGTCGTCTTTCATCATCAGGAAGCTTCGTAACCTCACACCTCTCCAACAGCAACACCTCTTCAAGCTTACCACCCTACACACACACACACACACACACACTTTGGGTTAATATTTAACATATTTCTCTCCTGCAAAAGACAGGTGTGTTCTTCAAGTTTGCGGATGACTTGTGTCAGACTTTTGCACACTGAGGAACAGAGAGCTACTTCTTTCACAGAGACTATTATTTATAAAAATTGCAAACCAAAGATTGTTTTTCTTAAAGCTCAGAAGCTTGTATGTTTAAAGTCTTCTAACATCTGCTGTGATGTGTGTTGGTTTAATAATCTCAGTGAGAAAAACAAAAACTTGCTGGGAAATCAACGCGAATGTGTGCTGTAATGTTACCTGCTGTAAATGTGAATATAGTCCATGTAAGAATTGCCATTTTTAATATATACTGCTACTGACAGCTGTTTGCAAGCCAATTAAAACTTTATTCGACTCTTATGTCTAGATTAGTCAAAGTCAACTTTATTGTCAATCATCTGTGTGTGAGATACAGACAGGGAGATCGAAGTGTTGTTTACCACAATCCCAAGAGATAAAAATTAAAAATTAAAGTACAAAGGGTGTCTCTGTCTGTCTCACCTGCTTCTTCAGGATGAACAGCAGGTTTCCTCTCAGCCGACAAAACTTCTGGCTGAGAGCTGAGACAGAGGAGGGATGTTAGAGTGCAGAACACAAAGACAGAGAGGGAGGTGCAGCTGTTCGTCTGTTGGACACGCAGACGTTCCAGGAAGTACAGTCACGAGTGAGTCAGGGGGCGGAAATAGATGGGAGGCCGCTGCCGAGGAGCCGCGGAGCAAGGGAAGAGAACATAAGAAATAAATAGAATAGAAGAGAACCAAACCCATCTGACCTCTGTCCTGCCGTCCAACTCGCAGCGTTCCTTCTTTCTGGAAGTTTCCAGATGATTCTTCTCTGGACAGAAACAGCAGCTGGCTGCGGTTCACCCTCATCCTCCTCAGAACACATCAACTGTCTGCTCGCCCCATCATCATCATCAGGGTCTCATCTTCATCACTGCCACAGAAAAGTTTAAAAATACAGTATACACGGCAGTATTATGGGGACGTGGGAAATGTTTTTTTTGGTCACTATCAATACGTTCACCGATCAGCCATAACCTTCTGAGCAGTAACGGGTGAAGAGAGGAACATTGATCATCTGATTATCTGGTTACCATGGCACCTGTCACCTGGGGGGGTATATGAGGCAGCAAGTGGACATTCTGTCCTCCAAGTTGACGTGTTGAAGCAGGAAAAATGTGCAAGCGGAAGGATGTGAGCGACTTTGACAAGGAACCAAACTGTGATGGCTGGACGACTGGGTCAGAGCGGCTCCAACACGGCAGCTCCTGTGGGGTGTTCTGGTCTGCAGGGCTCAGGACCCACCAACGGTGGTCCGAGGAAGGAGAACCGGGGAGCGAAGGCTGGCCCTGCTGACAAAGGGAATGCTGGCTCTGATAGAAAGGTGTCGGAACCGGACAGGGTGCCCACGCTGTCGGAATGTTATGGCTGATCGGTGTCTTATTCCATGTGTATTAAACAACTATGATAATGTGTCGTTAAAGCTGGTGTTGGTTACAATGGCTGGCAAATGAAAACCTGTAGCTGGAAATCAAAAATGTCAACATATAATTAAGTGAAACAAGTAAAAAAGGTACAGTAAAAGTAGCTTAATTTAAAACCTAATAACGGATTTCGAGCCGTTAGCTAAAATTTAACATGCTAACGTCTTTATTAGCCTAACGTGCTTCGTCTCCGTTGACGCGAGTTAAAACCTTCAACGTAATATCCTTAAACTTATGACACAAAGTGTGTATGTAGTCTTAACATTTTAACATGAATTAAAAGTGCATCGGCATCTCTTACCGGCAGAAAAAGCAGGTTTCTGTGCAATAAAACCAACTTTTCCAACCGCTGTATGTTTTGAGAGGAAACCATAATGCAGCGGACCTTTGGACGAAACCCAAGTATCGCGAGAGCCGCCGTTCTTCCTGGCTGCGCTGCTCACGTAGAGCCACGAGGTGTCGCGAGAAAGACGAGACAACAAACCACCACTACGATTCAGAGGGAACTACTGTACTTTCATGACAGCTGACGTTATAGGTTTACTTTACTTTCTTTCTGCGACAGTTATCAATACCTTCACTTTCGGCACTTTATATTTTGATGGCAACACTTTCGGATCTTCAGAGGTGAAAGTATTATAAAAGACAAGGCCAAAAATAACAAGCTTAATTAAACAACTGACAGTTTTCCTTTGTCAACTTCAGTGGATTTGCAGTTTACAGTGTTTCAGCGTGAACTGCTACGACCTTTACAGGCGAGTGAAGGAGAGAAAATGTTCAGGTAGCTTCAGTTTATTTGTTGTAAATGCATGAGTGTTTAAAATACGCTGCTTAATGTCCCACAATGTCGCTGGCTCACAAGTTCAAGCTGACTGACACAGAATGCAATGCACTTTATATTTTAAACGGTTCACAACATTGCTGGCTATTGAACGCAGCCCGGTACATAGAGGCTGATGGGTTTTCCGTCTTATGATTTTAACATTTTGCAGCCTGCTTGTACTTGTCACTTTCATCGCAGGAAGACCGTTGGTCACGCAGGAAGGCGTCTTAGTCGTCCAGGAAGAAGTAGTTTCCACTCTTCTTCTGTTCTGTGTCCTGAGAGGAAGAGAGGGGAAGTGTGAGTTTTTAAACACAACTTTATTGGCAAACCCGAGGCATTGACAACAATCAGTGTTCGATAGGATTTAAGTAACACACATATGTATTGTATGTTATTCTTTTTATTATCTGTTAATCTGCTTATTATTTTCTTGACCAATCTACCTTAAAGTACTTTCATAAGAACTGCAAAAAATTAAGGTTTGAGAAGCTGGAACCAGAGTTTTTGGTCATAGTCCAGGGGGCTTCAAATTTCCAAAAATCCAAAAGACATCAGTGTTACTGCCACAGGCAAAAAACAACAGCAAATATTAAAATTAGAGCGACTGGAACTGGACATTTTTTTTAATCTTAAATATTCAGATCTTAATACAGTCTTGTATTTTATCGGTTTGTACCTTGATGGAGTTGAGCTTGTTGATGCGCGGCCTGAAGTTGTTCGGGTCTCTCCTGAACGTGATTTCCAGCAGCGACAGGAAGCGGTTCATCCCGGCTAACAGACTCTGCGGACTGAGGAGAAATTCAGTCATCATCACAGCGAGCGATTCAACGTCATGTCAGGCTTTTAACAAAATGACAGTCTGTCTGGGCCTCACGTGTTTGCCGAGGTCTTCTTGGAGGGGATACCGTCGAACACAATGACTCTGTCGGCCAGGTAGGTCGCCATGATGAAGTCGTGCTCCACCACAAACGCTGTCTTCTTCGCATGGAGGATGTACCTGCACACAAACGCACGCTAGAGTCAGCAAGTGGGGGAGGAAGAGGAGAGGAGGTGTACACTGGAGGAAAGCATTACAAAGTGAGGGAAAAGGATGTAGAGAAAAGAGGGAGGAAATGATGGACTTTTGAGCGAAATAGAAAAGTTTGTGACCTCTTGATGACCCTGGCGGCCATCAATCTCTGCTCAGAGTCCAGGTAGGCCGAAGGCTCGTCGATCAGGTAAACATCAGCTGGCTTCCCCAAACACAGAGTGAGGGCGACTCTCTGCAACTCACCACCAGACAGGTTCTGCACCTGAGGGCGGAGGAGGGGTGGAGGTTAGCCACGCTGTCTCCAGCAGACAGGAAGTGTTGCAGCAGTAAGAAGCACAACTTTCTCACCATCTTCGAATGGTTAAAAAGATCTCGGAATAAAGAAGAGAGTCTGATATCAGGTGGAACTGGCGGCGGACATTACTCATGTCTATTGTTTGTTACTAACAACAACTACTGTATGGGCCGTCGTGACATTTGGTGCCGATCCAAAATAAAAGCCTCTTAATAATCTCTTGAAGACTTGATGTGAAAAAAATCTTTATGATTTAAGTTAAAAACGCCATTTCTGTAAGAAGAGGTGCTGCAGTGACACTGAATTCATCAAGACAACAGGTGAACATGGATGAAGCGTCGAGGATTAATTGGGAAGCAGGTGAATTTAGGAATAATAGGTGAATCGCAGGTCTGGTTCTCTGCCACTGCTTAAAGCTACAAACCTACATTTTTCTATTTTATTATATTGTATTTTATGCTTTAGATTGTCATTTTTTAACTTTCGTGACTTTCTTGTTACACATTCTGTCGTTGACATTGCCAATGACTGCGTCACTGTAATTTGTTGTTCTCATGACGAATAAAGAACTTGAACACTTGAAGGCACCACCAGTGACCGACGCTGGGCAGCTGATGAAAAGACTGGGAATAAGTGTGTGTGTGTGTCTTACGTCCTGGTCGATGATGCTCTCGATCTGCATCGGCTTCATGACATCGGTGATGAACTGCGGGTGAGTGTAGGCGTCTCTGATCTTCTCGTGCAGCAGAGCTCTGACGCTGCCCTGCACACACGCACAGATGCGTCACCATCTTCAAACATTACACACACCCGTCACTTTAAAACACAAACTTTACAGCTTCAGATTCTAAATAACGTCTCTGATGTTGGATGGACAAAACATTTCAAGAACTTGTGACAGGCATTTTTCACAATTTGCTGAGATATTATTTACCATTAATTGATTAACAGAAAATAATCACTATTTGCAGCCATAGACAAAAACTTTATTCCTGTTTCCACTAATCGTCCTGCTCTAAATATAAACTGGTTCACACAAAACAATGACGGAAAACTGATCCAAACTACCAACATGCAAATAAATAAATAAATAAATAAATATATTGTTGGTGGCGAAAACAGCAGAATTATCCTTTAATAGTCAGACTGAGAATAAAATCCTGTAGTCCACAAACCTTGAACTTTGGACTGATGGTCTGAGGCTTGTAGCTGACATTCAGGATGGGAACGTCACCTGAAACAGAAGAGTGCAGGTGAGTGTGTGTTTCTACGTGTGTGTGTGTGTGTGTGTGTGTGTGAGTGAGTGTGAGAGAGAGAGACACACTCACCTCCCCCGTCAGATTTGAGTCCTCCAGCCAACATCCTGATGAAGGTTGTCTTCCCTGTGCCTGCAGATTAACACACATTAAAACACAAGGAAACGCACCAATTTATCCATATAGCCATTCATGGTTCCCAAGGATGAATCCTACTGCAAGGTTCATACAGCTTTTCAAGCACCTTCAAGGTACCTAAAACAAAAATGTCCAGACTGTGGGAGACTTTATCATCACATGATGTCCAGGAGAGCGCCAACAAACACGATGACGGGATCGTTTCATTTCCAAATATTAAAAGGAATAATTGTGTCGCTGATGTTGACCATCAGGCATTTTTCGAGGACTTTGGTGATTCAATACCAAAAATAATAAAATAAAAATAAAAGGTTTTGATATCCAGCCTGAACCGTCAGTATATAAAAACCTGCCAGTTGGAGCTAGAAGCCCAGTAATAAATCCAAAATCCAGCCTCCACAATGATCTTTCAACACAATCTAAACATTAAAACCGTCATTAAAGGATGGCTGGATCGGACTGCTTTAGCTTTGGCTCGGTGCGGCTAGCGAACGCAGCTTACCGTTCTCTCCCAGCATCACCATGATCTCCGAGTCTGTAAATTCTCCTTGTTTGATGTCCAGCGTGAACTCGCCCATCGTCTTCCCCATTTCTGGATACTGAACAACAAACAAACAGGACGTCAAACGTCAAGCTCCCGACTTCTCCGTTTAACTTCATCTCACTTCAAAATCAGCACAATATGATGATGATGAAGAAGAATATGGGAGAAAAGATGAAGGAGGAAGTAATGATGAAATGAAGGGAACAAAGGGAAAGGAAACATGAGGGAGGAGGAAACGGGCGAGAGGAACGGACCTGGTAGTGCCGGAGTCTCTTCACCTCCTCCTCATTGGCCGTCTCAGCCACCTTGAAGACCAACGAGGTCTCGCGGAACCTGAGGTTCTCCGTGGGAACGTAACCATCCAGGAAGATGTTGATGCCTGAAGGAAGGAGGCATAAATTAAGGTACAGACAGAAACGCTCGACCGGTTTTGGTTCAGATAGTTACAGTTGTCAGCTGTTACCTGAAGCATGCTGGTCATTTTAGCCTTGCTCACAGTAAAATATTCCACCTTTTAAAATCACAGTAACACTGAATGAAGAAGAATGAATCGGCCAAAAACTGTTCGTCCAGATTGTTCAACAGAAGTCAGGTAACTAAGGCTGGAAGAGATGATTAAAATCAATATCACAATATTGATAAGAATATCTTTCCGATAGATAAGACAGATAAATAGATATGGTGATTTGGCAAATAATTGGACTGTGGACCATCATAATGCTTAAAATGAGACAAAAGAAAGAGATTTTAAGAACATTTTTTCTTAGGGTTATAACTGATTTACCGCAGAGCCCAAATTCATTTTAAAACATAGAAATAAATGTAATACCTGTTTCACGGTCATATCGTTCGGGACAATAAGGCCGACAATTATTTATGACAGTACATTAATTTAACAGGATTTAAATTATATTAGCATGATCGCTTCCCAGCTGTATGTAGATGATTATTCCATGATATAATCAATCAATTAATGTGACCTGTGACCCACTTTTATTTTATTTGACAGTGTGTCATGTCTCCAGACAGCCACATATAAAATATAAACTGGGTGCAAACAGATTAAATTCAAGCACTTTAAAAGGTTTTATCCCGCTACGAATCACGAGAGAAGAACTTCCCTTTTCAATTATGTTGAAAATCAAAATGACTATTTTCCATTTCAAGCATATTGCTAGCCATGAAAATTTAAATTAAACATTTTCCAAACTTTCAAGACTTTTAAGGAATGTTACAGTCTACAACAGGTAAGAGAAAATATTTAAGACTTAGTTCTGCATCCTGCCACGCCCACGCTGTGTTTTCAGTGATTATTTGAGTTTTACCCTCTCGGACGCTGAAGGGCATGGTGACGACTCCGTAGGCGCTGGGGACGCCGTACAGACAGCAGATGAAGTCGGACAGATAGTCCAACACACTCAGGTCGTGCTCCACCACAATGATGTACCTAAAAACATACACGCATGCAAATAACACAGTTAAAGAACCACAACAACAACAAAAAAAAGTGGATTCATATCGACTGGAAAATCTGCACGACGTTACAGACTAGTAGTTATGGGGGAAAAAAGCAAACATTCAAAGCTTCAGGTCTTTAAACGCAGCAAAAACGGTGACGTCTGGTGGCATTCAAAACTTTTACCACAACTTTTAATAGTTTTAGTCTCATGTGAGCAATAAAGTCCAAGAGGCCTGCAGGTTCTTTATTAAATCTGTAATACTTTGGTTAAGAAGTGCTGCATCAAATATAAAATAATTGTGATTTGTTTACACATTTTTCATTTCTTATTGTCAATTTTCTGCTTAGTATTTAAGCTTGACTTGCAATACTAACCCCCTTTCTTTTTATTTTGTGTTTATCATTAGGCACCAAATACCAAAGCAAGTTCCTTGTATGTGAAAACCTTCCTGGCAATAAACCTGATTCTACTTTCATTACTTTATTCGTTGGTATTGGGCAGAAATGTTTTCATACTGATGATTATGTCCAGGGTTCGTACAGCTTTGTTGGAGTCAAATTCAAGCACTTTCACGGTACCTAAACCAAAAATTCTTGAACTCTGGTTGATTCTTGAAGCCTTTATCATCACAAAAATATTGTTACTTTAAATTCCAGGAGACAAACAAACAAATATGATGACGGGATCGTTTCATTTCAAATATTAAAAGAGTTTTGGTTTCCAGCTGATGAAACACTAGATTATTTTTATTATTTTTTATTTGAATTCAAGCATATTCCTAACCATGAAAAGATAACTGTTCTACTTAAGCATTTTCCAAACTTTTAAAACTTTGTAGGGACCCTGCGATCTCAGTTTAGCTGCAAAACTGAATGAAACTGTTTCTGAAGCTTCAGACATCATCAGTCACGTAATATTTGACACAACGTACTGAAACAAGCTTCGGTTTCATACGTTCCGTCTCTGCAGGAATAAATCCCTGTACCTGTCCGGGGTGATGAGCGAGCGGATGGTGATGGCAGCCTTCAGCCTTTGTTTCACATCCAGATAACTGGACGGCTCATCAAACATAAATCTACAGCAGAGACACAGAAGAGCCGAGTGAGTCAGAGTTCAGGTCTGAGGTCAACGTTCAAATAATAACCGGGTCTTTTGCTCACATGTCGGCCCTCTGCACGCAGACGACGGCACAGGCGAACCTCTGCAGCTCTCCTCCGGACAGATCCTCCACGTTCCTCTCTCGCAAGTGAGTCAGATCTGCCCGGCAACAGCACAAACAAAAAAACAACCAATCAGGATGCAGACACAAGCAGCAATGTTTTGTCTTCGTGTTATTGGGATTTGTCCGTATTTTAACTTTAAAATAAAGCACCTGAAAATGATCCTGTTCACGGAATCTCAATTTAACCATCATCATTTGTTGTCCAGTTCCGTTGCTTCTGACAAATGAGTACTGAGGTGTTTAAATGTGTTAAATGCATATATATGGTTTGTGTTTGTGTTTACCGAGCTGTTTACAGACAAGGGTCTGTGTTTCTGTGTCGTCTTTCCTGCTCAGGATGGAACCCACTGACCCCTGGAGGCAGACATCAAGAATTACAACCAATCTGACCGCAACCTTTGAATAAAAAAAAAAAAAAAACACCAGATGGTTGAGCTCATTTACCTTGACAGTCTTCGGGATCTGGTCGACGTACTGCGGCTTGACGATGGCCCGCAGGTCGTCCTCCAGGATTTTGGTGAAATAGTTCTGCAGCTCAGAACCTCTGAAGTAGGTCAAGATCTCCTGCCAGTCTGGAGGATTCTGGTGCAGAAACAAGACACAGCCACGTACTCAATCAGCATAAGAAACAGCAGACGAGGAAAGGAGTTCACCGTGATGCTCAGACATCATTTTATTTTGGTGGGACAGAAACCGGATATTAATAATCAAAAAGGAAGGTTTTTGTCGTTTTAAAGAAATTATTGCTTCTGAAAATGTCATGTGTTATGTGTATAACAGCACAGATGCTGGTACATTTACTGACTGTAGATACGTGAAATAAGTAGCTTTGATTGTTGAAATATTTTAATGGATTTAGGCCAACTGGTGTTTCCTTGGTAACATTTACGTTTCCGTCAGTTTATACGGTATTATCAGTTGAAGTTAACAGGTAAGAGGTTTATATTTACTGTATATATCATGTTTGGTGACCACGTCCGACGTCGGGTTCATTCTAATTACAAATGTGGAGTTTTTCAGAAAGCAAAGCATCCAGACAGCCTTCAGTTGATGGCTGGCCAGAAGACAAAATGGCAACTGTGAGCAGCTACACCCACGTTTTTATCTCATCAGCACAGCGCCACTTTCAAAACCACAAAAACAACTGTATGCTTCCAAACCCCAGCAGCACGACTGCCTTGCTCTCGTGTGTCAGTGGGAGGTGTGAACACTCACATCGTACTTTCCCAGGTTGGGTTTCTGTTTTCCAGCCAGGATCTTCAGAGCTGTGGACTTGCCGATACCATTGGTCCCCACCAACCCCAGCACCTCACCGGGCCTGGGGATAGGCAGCCTGCACACACAGCAACACAAAACTGTATTAAACCACTTTCACTGAGTTAGTCGCCAACATATAAACATACCAACACATGTAGACTGCCGTTAAGGTCTCAGTATGCTTCAAACATACTAGGTTGTACAAAGTGTAGCAGTGGTGGAAGAAAGAAGAAGTACTCAGTTTTTCCAGTTGCATTCAATATTCTCAACATAAGAAAACCAATAATCAAACTTTGTTCTCAACAATCAGGGTGCGTTCAGGCTCAAGTGCCACATGAAAACAGCGTTGAGGAGTTTGAGAAGCGTACCGGTGCAGTTTGAAGGAGTTGGCACAGTATCTGTGTGTGGTTTCCTTCTCCAAGTTGCTGGGCAGGTTGACGATTGACAAAGCTCCGAACGGACATTTCTACAAAGAGAGAAGAGCATCAGGTCAGACAGACTTCAACCAAAAACATGGCTGCAATTTGTGTTAGTGATCAGTTATTTATTCTTCCAATTCGTCCTCATTGTTTGAGGGACAAATCCCGTTTCTTAACTAAATATAGTCCAACATCTGACTCCAGGTCTTCTTACCTTGATGCAGATGCCGCAGCCTATACACAGAGACTCTGAGATCCAGACAATCTTACTCTGTGGAGTCACCTCGATACATAGCTTACCTGCAAACACACACATTTGAAAACAAGTTAGTTTTTGCTGTCAAAGCCGAGTCTACGTCTGAACAATTAAATCTGTCTGGATATAAAAACCGTCACCCACCCATACGGACCACCGGGCAGCTCTTCTTGCACTCCTGACGGCATTTCTTAGGTTTGCATTTGTCATGATTGACAATGGCGATCCTGGTGTTTTTATCCGCCATGATGGGAGGGCTGGAATGACGGACGTTAGCACCTGTGGAGCTGAACAAAACGGAGGGGAAACATGTCATTTGGCCGATTAATCTGGATAAAGATCGATGAAGAGAAAGAAGAAGAAAATGGAAGACAAGCTGATGAAATCTGGAGGCGTAGAGAAGTTCAACGAGAAACTTATTTGAGTGAAGCTTAAAGCATTTTCAAGCAACACACCTAAACCTTAACCTTAAAATCCACTTGTTTGTAAGCAAACAGACACAATCTAAATGTAGGGGACAGTGGTCAGACTCGAACCCGAGTCCACCAGCACACTGTTCACTCTGCTGAAGCGACACATTCACTTCTGTACACAAACGCACAGCCTTTGCCTTTAACAATGGGGCTGCCATAGATCAACTGCCCTAAACCAGCCTCCACCTGTTCCTGACTGGAACCAAATTTAATGATTCTGGCCTTAAATGCAGATTCTAGTTGAATGCAATTTTCTTTTCAGGCCTCAGGTTGGAACTGACGTAAACTCAGCTGCTGCAAACCAGTGCAGTTAGCGCTTTGCAGTCTTTCGTGGGGAGACCGAGTCACACCAGACTCCATCTAAAGGTCTGGCCTTTTATTGTTGCCTGACCTACTACATGCCTGGTAGATTTAAGGCATTTAACTACTCAGTCGTATCCGCTTTCAACACGACATACATTAGATAAAACACATGGCATCGATTGGTCTGGTTTTTCTCTTAACTAACTTAATGTCAACGCCAAAAACGTAACGCAATGGGCGGTGGCGAGCAGCACCAAAGCTGGATTTGTCCGCAAGTAACCTGCTGATCTGTGAGATGTTCATGTGCCGAATTCATCAGCCAATCGTAAAGGTTGTCAGAACAGCTTGCATCGTGACCTTGTACATGTATACTGTTAGGGAGCAAGGGACCCTTTAATTACGCAAAGATTGAATCGAATTTGGTGCACCATCCTGTCGGTGACGTTACATCAGAAAACTTAATCATTTCGCCAACAGCGGCAGCTGTGTTAAACTACCAACCAAATACGTGCGTGTACTCAGATGGGTTAATCGGCGGTTCAGAATGATATACTGGGAGTTATAACGTAGCTACAACCATTAGAGGCTACTAACAGTTAGCTAACAGTTAGCTTCACATTCTACGACATCAGCAGCGGAGGCCCTGCACTTTGCCAGCTGCTCGTTTTAATGGCAAACCGAGCCTAAAAAGCCACACAGTCCGGAGCGGTAAGTTTAAAAACTCACCCCTCTTCGGCTCCTGTTACCCGGTGTTTTTATGAAATAGACCAGTAACGACGTTGAGACACAATTACTTGGGAACGAAACTCTTTTTCCAGCAACGTGTTCCTCTCCTGGACACCGGCTGTAAAGATGGCGGGGGGGACTCGCACAACATGCGACCGTGCCGATGACGTCAGTAAGACGCGACCTGGACTCAAAAGTGGGAGATTCGAAGTGGCTTTAGCAAAACAAAGCGGATTTCAACGTTATTTGGGCCAAAAAACCTCATCTGATGCACGGACACAAAATATTGTAGACATTTACCGACCCCGTGTGTAAGTTGTACTTATATTTCTATCGTAAGCTACGTTTCAGAGGCTTAGCGGTAGGCTACAGTGGAGAGCTATTAGCGGATTGCAGCTAGCTGGAGCTAAAACCAAACTCCATTAAAACGTATGTTTAATGTTTGCACGCCTAAAGTTAAAAATAAGATGCTACTAGGTGTGACACATGCCCCAAGGGAGCTATTAATTCTCACAGGATCCCAAGTCAGATTCCGTCTTTAATTTACACCTTCCAAAATACAAGCACACGTCAAACGTGGTAGAAATTTGAATGAAGTTTGACGGTACGCTATTGACTTCCGAGATGAAGGCCAGCCAGCGTTTGCTGAACCTGTGTTTGTGTCTTTCTCCGCGGGTGAAGGATGGCCACCCCGAGCAAGACCCCACCCGGCGCCGACCCGAAGCAGCTGGAGCGCACCGGCACGGTGCGGGAGATCGGCTCCCAGGCGGTGTGGTCCCTCTCCTCCTGTAAACCCGGTCAGCCCCCAAAACCTCATGTACAGTTTGCTGTGTGTGTGTGTGTGTGCAATCACGAGTCTAGTCTGGTGTCATTTGACACCCCCCCCCAGGTTTCGGGGTGGATCAGCTGAGAGATGACAACCTCGAGACTTACTGGCAGTCAGACGGGTCCCAGCCTCACCTAGTCAACATACAGTTTAGGTAACATGGAGTTATGTTCCTTCAGTCCGGGGTCTTTTGGAAATTTGCTGTGTTCTCTGTGTATTTTTGCTTGTTAATCCTCAGTAACTGTGGGCCTGTGCTCATCGCCACTGACGTTGTGTTTTGTTCAGGAGGAGAACGACTGTGAAGATGCTGTGTATTTATGCTGATTATAAATCAGATGAGAGCTACACACCCAGTAAGATCTCGGTCAGGGTGGGCAACAACTTCCACAACTTGCAGGAGATCAGGGTAACAATGCTTTATATTATCTGCCCTCACGAAAAAGCTCAGATTGTAATAAACATCAGGCAGCTTCATAACTACGCAAATGTTCTCCTCATCCTCCTCCTCTTCCTCTCTGCAGCAGTTGGAGATGGTAGAGCCCAGTGGTTGGATTCACATCTCTCTGATGAATCAGGTAAGAAATTCTTTTATTTCACTTTACTGTGTGGAAACGTGCGCGTTACTGCTGCCAACAGTTCCGTTGTGTATGATTATTTACTACAACCACGTTTTGTTCTTTGCATTGAAAACCTCTGAGATCTTGTGTTTGTCAACACGATTTCTCGTGATTTTTCATTGTGGCTGGGTACTGAACCTCAATACTGTTTTGCTACTGACCAAAATGTGTCTGTAGTAGCGCAGGTATCGAGCGGTCAGGTACAGAACGTTGGCATTAAATGTTTGCTCAGGTTCTTGATAGAAGTGTGTGTGTGTTCGTGTGTGTGTTAGCGGACAAACGAGCCGATCAGCACCTTCATGATCCAGATTGCGGTGCTGGCCAATCACCAGAATGGCAGAGACACGCACATGCGACAGATCAAAGTATACACGCCCGTGGAGGAGAGCTCCATCGGAAAGTTCCCACGATGCACCACGGTCGACTTCATGATGTACCGCACGATCAGGTGATCTGGACTGAAATGCGACCGTCTGTGTGACCCTGGAAAGTTTGGGAATCGCACAAAATGTCGAGAAAAGAAGAAAAATGACAGACCGTGATCTGGAGCTGCTGCCACATAATTGATCCATTCTGACATGACGCGTAGACTGATTGATTCCAGAGTTTTCGTTAAGGTTTTTTAAATGTGGCTTTAAAAAAAATAAAGTATTGATGTTTAAAATTAAGCTGCCAATATTTAAAGTGCAACTACACACTCAAACGGAGCTAGAACCCTCTCTCCCAGTATTTAAAAGAATGCAACAAGTGAGGGAACAACACCTGTAGGAGGCGTGGCTAGTTTTTCCCAAAGACAGCTTCTTTCATTTTAGGCATGCTGATGTTTGTTCCAAGTGTTCTTTTTTCTGGGTCCATCTTTATAGTCTGTTTTCAACCCATGAAACGTCAAAGTTAACGGCAGCATTGATGTGTTGACAGCTCAAAAAAGCATGTTTAGGTGTGCAGTACCTCTTTAAATACAGCCACATTTAAAAACATTGAACCTGGGACATCATCCCCCAAACAGTGTTAAGTTTATATGTTGTGATGTACTTTAACATTTTCTAAAGGTTTAACGGACAGACTGGATCTGGCTGCACATGGCCAGTAAACACTGAATGACCTTATTTTTCACCAGACAGAGTTCATTAAGAAGCCAAAATGTAGATGTTTTGGATCCGTTCAGAGTTTCTAAACAGTTCTGTATCAGAAACTCGCAGATCAAAACCCAAACTGCTGTGACTACAGAATATTGTCTCCTGTTGTGGATTTCTTTGTTTTTTACTGCACGTTGAATTAAACGTGTTTCAAAGCAACATGGCTGCCAGAATGTGTTTGTTAATGATCGAGAGGAGGAAAACGAGGTTTACGGAGCTACGGGAAAGATTACAAGCTAACAAAAGACGCTGAATTAAAGTTTACATTTTAAACCAGTCCCAACTGTCAAAAACAAGCACAACACATACATTTAGTATTATACTTATTATACTCATGAATCCGCATAAAAGGAAGCTGTTGATTCCAACATATAGCCATTGTTTATTTTTATAGCCAATATTTCCATAACAAGAATAAACAACTAAGCTGAAAGAGGACAGCCTTGTCGGACCCCTCCAGAAAGTTAAATTGTCAGTAACAGAACTGTTATTTATATTTCTGCTGAACAGACTTTCTATTCTATGTTCTGCATTTTAAACGCCCTGGGTGTCCTCCGTTAACAGTAATATTTTACTCTGTAGTATTACTACAGAGTGTGACCTGTCAGTGTTCATATTTACTGTCTTTTTAATGTGTCTTTCACACGTTATGGAAGTTTCCATCCATAATTAAGTCCAGTAGATTTAACTTTTTCTTGCTGGTGTCGTGCGACCGAGACAAAGCCTCCTAAAGAAAAGCTTTCTGTTTTTTCGTTCCCCTTCATCTTCCTCCACATTTCCTGACAGCTTCGCAGTCTGTCTCCCAGCAGAGCTTTGTGTTCCAGTCTGTGGGTGTTGGTGAGAGAGCAAGCGGATAACGTTACGCAACAAAGACTGGCTTCAGCATCCTGAACGAGGAGTGAACGGAAACACGCAGGAGGTGCTCTCATGTTTGTTTGGGCTTCATTGATAAAAGTAATGAAGCAAATGTTCAGTTAAGGTTCCTTTTCACTTTGACTTGTTCGCACGCAGATTTGCCTCCTTTCACATTGTCACAGCATTATAAAAATGTTGATTACAGCCGCATTCGAGGGCTGTTGAGGTTTGAATTTGGTTAGTCATTTAAGGGTTGGTCAGTGAATAAATGATGGACCTCACGAGTATAACAGTGCAAATAAATGTGTGTGCCTCAAAACGACCATCCACACATGTGTTGCAGGACTGCAGGTGTTCCTGTTAATTTGTCCACCTCTACTCTCTCAGTAAAACACTCTGCCCTTATTACAAGTGTGTGTGAGTGACCATGGCTGGGAGAAAGGAAGGAGATGAAACGAGTCTTGTGCATTTCCTGACAACACCCCAAAACATCAGGCTGGGACTCATTAGTGTGTGTGGACATGTAATATTCATGTTGTGGGGACTCTACTTTGATTTTGGCACAAATCACAAATCCCCAACATTGATAATTTCGTTAAAGGGTGAAGACTTGATTTAAGGTTAAGGTCAGTATGTGTGTGTGTGTGTGTGTGCCAGATTGAATTATCAAACTGAAGTGGACAACGTGTTTAATCCAGATTAAGTATGTTTTCTGTGTGAGACACACACACAAATCGATGTAATTCAGCTAAGAGCAACACTAAATGGCTTAAGTACTTTAACTTCCTATTGCAACCAAGACAATCAGGACCACACACACACACACACACACACACACACCTCTCTCTCTTTCCAGACTGTCTATCTGTATGTTATAATATCTATTTCCCAGCATTACTTGTCGACAACAACATGCAGAATAGTAAGTAAAGTAGGTAAAGTAAACTGTGCATTCTGCTACAATATAAACAACAAGGAAACTAAGGTACACACTTGATCCACATGAACGCACAAACTGGATAATAAGAGGAGCTGCTGGAGTCCACACTGTAACCCTTCACTTCAACCACAAGAGGGCAGAACAGGCTTTCTGACAGCAACATACACGTTTAAAAAGTCTTTCCTTTATACTACAATCTCATTATTAAAATACTCATGTCAAGTTTTTTATAAAGTCTTGTATAATGTCTTTTGCCTGAGTGTATTTTCTTCAACTTTGTTTAATCAAGAGCATGCTCTTTCAGTTGAGAGAATACTTTTGATTTGCTCTGCTTCTGCTTAAAATGGATGCTTGCACTTGGATATTTGATTTATATGATTTCTTCTGTGCACTAGTGGAATTTCTGCTCTTGGATTTTTTTATGCAACAACCCTATGAAAGTTCCCCAACCAATAGAATGCCATCTGTACTGTCAATGACAGTGACTCGCTTTACTTCTTACAGCGTCCCTCATGGGCGGTTACTCTTTAACTGGGTTCATCCACTCTCTACCCACGACAATGAACGTTCCTTTAAGTCTTCCCTTCATTTTACATGTGATATATGCTATATATTTATTAACATATATATATATATATATATATATATATGAACCTTTGACCTGGTTAAAGTTCCACACAAATCATTTACATGTGTACCAATATACAAATGACCACATCTAACCTGTGACTTTATAAAAATGATGAACAGTCTGCACCACAGCAGTAATTTGAGTGTGTTGGAAACTGTTTCTATATTAGCTATACGGTGAAAATATACGTGGCTTATCTAACTCAATTACACGTTAGCCATTTAAAGTGAACTTATGTGGTAGCTTAACACAAAATCCCTCATCTGTCTGTTTAGCTCGCTAACTAATATTTTAACTTTATTTAACTTATCTTCTTTAGTTCTGACTTTAATCTCAGACTTCTAAAAAAATAATAATAATAGTGTGCCTGTGCAACCGCACTTCTGGCACAAAATTATGCATTACCGGCAGCTGACAAGGAGGACAAAGGGTTGCAGGGATGTAGATGTTGAGTCTATTTTCGGTTCTGCTCTCTGGAGCAGAAGGTGGCAGTGATGCACCTGGATGCCAACCGCAGTAACCTGTGTAAAGATCTGCCTTTAATTTCTGTTAAATTGTAAAGATTTTTGTAAATTATTTTTGAGAACGGACAAAAAGAGCTGGAGACATTACAGCTTGCTTTGCTTCCAAAAAACACCCATCAAATTGATATTATATTGTTCATAAAGTGCTTCAGATACTGTATTTCTGAGAATGAACATGTCGATCACTCAGCACTTTATAAAACTCATCTTTATTGATCAATATTCAATCCCCTCATCCTCTTTTCTTCTCTTTCCACATGAACAATATTTTCTGTTTTCTTCTTATAAAAAGCTGAATATGTACATCCTCTTTGTATTTACAGTATTTTACATGATAGCGTCACCAGGACAGTGTTACCTCGCCGGAGTCTCACACCTGCAAAAGGTAAAGTTTCCAGGAAAAAAAAAATACCGCCTTAAATATGACTTGATGTTGGGGCAAATATCACACAAATCTCTGCTCACTGGCTGGAGGTGTTGCCGGGCATTGAGAGCTTATCGGATTAATATCAGGTTGTTTAAATTATTTATGTATATATATATATATATTTTATAAGCTCAAAAAAACGTGAGGAGTGACACTATAGAAATTTAGGACAAAAAACCCCCACCTAAAAACAGACGAATGAAAACTTTGTATGGAAGCACAGAAACCGCAAAATAATTAGAATTTTATATTTAGAAACAAATTGTAAAATATAACCTGAAATAGCATAACTTTATGAAAACCGTTTTGAAATTCACATAATCACATACAATTCAGATGGTTTTCAACGTGAAATATTAAAATACTTTAAAGTTGTATTTAGATTTCAAGGTCAAGTATTAAATTTCCCCATTAAGTGGTCGGTAGTTTATAAGATTTAATGTCCTTTCTTTGCTTCCTTTCTGTATATTGACTATATGAAGTTAAATTATGAGCATGAGGTATAACAGAAATGTACATAAAATGTGAGTAAAAATCAGGTTTAAGACAAGTTGGTTCATTAAACCTGTTTTTTTTTCTGATTTCCACTCAAACTTGTAGCAACAAAAAGTGAAATCTGTTATGCGTTATTTTACATTTAGCAGGACTACCATTCACATCTTGAACACAGGTGTTACTAATTAATACGAATATGAACGACGGCTCAGTTATGTTCAAGTGCCCCAGTAAGTCACAAAGGTGAGCTAGAATGTACAGTACCAGGACCCTTAAACTTGCAGCTAAATGGTATTCAGCCATCATTCATTTTATTACTTATTACACCTGTGTTTTACCTGCTATGACTTCCATAACAAAAAGGTCTACGGTGGAGTCAGAGAGCGGTTCTGTGCCTCCGCTATTAAACACGTTTTCTGCATTTAACTTCACTTTTGGCAGATATACTGAAGATTATGAGTCAAACTGCACCATAAATCATTCGAACATGTGGCTCTGCGAGTGATTTACTGTGCAGTCAAAGTGACAGGCAGCTTGGAGTTATTACATTAATCCTCTTCTGCCTTTTAAAATAATGTTTTTAACATAAAAGAAAGGCAGCTGTAAAGCTTAAGGAAGAGTGAGGGTTTGTTTGGACTCTTGCAGATGTAAGGCTCTGGTTGTGGCTGGATTACACAGTTTAATCCTCCCTCTCTGCTGGATGGGAAACTAAACTTTTACTCCTCAAATTCACCAGCTGAGATAACAGCGGCTCCAAACACGCCGCATGTTACAGTTCTGCAGGCCAGAAACACAGCGAGTACATTCGGAGGCAACGGAGATGGGAAAAAGACACCCGCGCTGTGAAAATGACAACAATACTGACTGAATTCTGGTAACTGTTCGTATTAAGCAACGTCGCTCATCTACATTGCCTCAAAAAGTCGCCCGCGTGTCTTTGGCCTTCAACATTTGGTACATTTGGATTGATTTGTTTAAACAGCGTTGTTGACCTCCTCATTGGTTCCGCAGCAATAAAAGTCAATGCCCTCGTCAACCCCCCCCCGTCAATAAATCCATCTTTTTTTTTTTAACCTCCTTGTCTGGTCATCGTACGCTTCAGAAACATTAATTTGTCCGCCAGGTTGGAAGCCATATTATCATTCAAGCCGGACTTGAGTGCGGCAGCCATTTTATTTCATCCATTTGGCATCGTCCATGTCAGTGTGGCCATTTTGTGTCAACTTCTCTTTATCATTTCGGCCATTTAGTGAATTCATCCAGGTTGAAGTGGATGTTATAACGTCCAGCTGTCGTCCTAATGTGTTTGTTTGTCTGCCAGCCAATCAGGACGCGCCGTAACATTCATACCTGTCTGTGCGACTGTTATGACTTTGGTCAAAAAAGTCCATCTTTTCCTTTAAATAAAAAAAGCAGCCTCCCAATCATCTTTCATGGCATCATCACGCCTGTCCCCTTGTCTCAGTTTGATGACATCACTCTGTACTCCTCCTCTTCCTCAGTCCGTCTCTTTCTTCCTGTCGTTTAGGTCGAAGTCCAGCACCAGCAGTTTGGTTTCCTCCGTGCCGTTCCTGCTGCCAGCGGCGCACACAAGCCGAGTGTCGGACGCTCGGATTCGCCACACAACGCCACCTGTGGAAAGAGGAAGACGTGTGATTGGTTTAGACTCGGGTGAATGTACAGGGGGGGCAGGAGGGTGTTGGTGTGGCGGTCCTGACCTGATCCCCGGCTCTGCAGCGCCACCACATCTCGTAGCCAGGCTCCGCTCTTCAGGTCCCAGAGCTTGACCGTCCCGTCGTCGGAGCTGGACAGAACCAGACCTCGGCAGAACTGCAGGCACGTCACCGCCGACTGGTGCTTGTTGGGACCTGAAGGCAACAACAACATCATCATCACACTGTGACCTCTGACCTCCACCACAGCAGCACATAAACACTACCAGTACATGAACTCTGTCACAAAAACTTATTTGCTCATTCATGTTGTCATATTTGGGACTTGTTTTACATAATTATTCATGTTTATGTGTCATGTTTATGTGTTGATTTTTCCGTGAATACTTTTAAGTTGATCTACATCCGGAAAAAGACCTTTTGGTTAATTCTGACACATTTCTAGTCATTCTAATTAATGTGCAGTGTCCCTGTTAAATAAACCAGTACTGTAAATAAAACAAACTAAAAACACTGAGCCACATATTTTATGGGAGCACAGAAAGGCCAAAATAAGTAATTGTGCAAAATAATATATAAATTCATAAATTCAAAAATACTTTAATATAATAATTAAGTGGTATTTAGATTTCAACATCAAATATTAAGTAGCGATTAAGGTTTCAAGGTTTTTTATCGTCATATGCAAACGTTTATAGAGGCAAAAGTATGCAATGAAATTCTTGTGTCTCTTTGACACCTAACGCTAATGCAGACATAACAAAATAGGTAAATAAAATCTAATACAAAGTAAATAAAATCTAGTAGAAAATTTACAACTAAGAATTATAAAGATGGCCGGTGTATGGGGTACTAAAGTGACAGGGTCAAAATCAAAGTGGCCTATTGTGAGCGGAAGGAGGGGGCTTAGGTGTGATTGTTCAAAAGCCTGATGGCTTGAGGAAAGAAACTGTCTTTGAATCTGGTGGTGTGAGTCCGGATGCTACGAAACCGTCTGC
>JAVQJF010054634.1:0-26475 GCA_036023855.1 Gadopsis marmoratus | reverse complement strand
CACACACACACACACACACACACACACACACACACACACACACAGACACACACACACACACACACACACACACACGTGCCACATACAGTGCACGAGTGGAGCATGTGCACATTTGCCAGTCGTGTTGTGTTCACCACAAGTTTATGTAAGGTTAAAGGTGAAAAACAGAATAAATCACTATAAAAAAAATCACTGAAGAATACACACTGCCGTATTAAACATCATATATTAAGTATTTGCAGTAAAATGTAGAAACTACTTTACATTTCTGCAGTTATTACATTACACAGTGTCTGGGTGATGACCTGCTCTGTTGCTCTCTCCTCTTTCCTGTCGTCATATCTGCCCACATCTGCACATTCCTGCATAACTTGGCTCTGAGGTGAGGCGATGACTAAGTTCATTTATCAGCCTTTAGTTGTTCCTGCAGTCATTCACAAAGTCGGGGGAGAAAGGAGCTTGGAATAGCACATGCACGTTCCAAAAATTAACATAACATGCACGATGCTCACACACTGTACTTACATGTGGCCATATTTTTCTGTCCCTATAGAACTTTTCACCTCCATGTGGCATTTAAAAATAAATCACACCAACATGTCCATGGACTTACACATGCATAAACATTCAACTCTCTCTTGCAGGAGTACTTGTGTGTTCGTGCAAGCATGAGCAGGTCGTTGCACACACACACATACATTAACAGTGGTGAGGCAGACTACAGTGTTTGCAGTCATGCAGGACTGAGGCCAGCTCACTTCCTGTATGGACTTCCTATTCCAGGGGAACCAAATTCCCCACAACACCAACGCTCCCACTATATCATTACCATATTATTACATTGCATGTCTGTAGAGGCATTCAAATGCTACATGCAATAAGAGAGAGTTGTGGGACGGTAAATCATGGTTTTGTCTCACTTTTGTTATCAGACGTCTACAATTAACAAAGATGATGCGCCATTTCACGCAGGGGAAAAAGTTGTTTGCAACCTTTTTATTTAACAGACAAACATATGAGTGCGTTACATCTTCTCACTGCCAGAAAGCAAATATCTTGAACTTTTGCTTTAAATTAAACTTCTTTGTACAGTCTGTGGTATTGGCTTACACTTAGGAACTCTTTAAGATGCTACAACACTATAGGCATGTAGAAAAAAAGTCTGAAACATACGTGTTTGCAAACACACATATAGGAACACACACACAAAGTGTATATAAACGTCAAAGCCAGTCAATTGGCCTCATTCAGACAGAGTTGGAAAAGAGGAAATGTGCAGATCTGTACAAACACACACTTGGGACTATGGATCACCTGACATATGGTTAGACACATTACCTTTGCCCCCCCCCACACACACACACACACACACACACACACACACAGAGTTTATACATGTGCACACACCAACCTCAACCTCCTAACTGACTCGCTGTTATTCTAGACACCAGCCGATAGGTCACTGGTTTTGAATGTAAGCAGTCGCTGTAGGCTTAACATAATACACACAGGTAGGACGGGGCTTTGAAGTGAGGTTAGAAATGTGGCTCCATTTCCACGAGAGTCATGCTGCTGTGAGGCCTAGTTCAGGTTTTATGGTTTGAGGAAATATTTCACTGATGATTTTCCCTATAAAATAAAGATTTACCTAAAAAGTGATGCTTCATTTATATTTTTAGGCAGTTGTGAATGCATGAAATAAGTTACAATTCTTGGTTGATCATGTATACATATACACATATATATATTTCGTAATCCTGCTTTATGCAGAAATCCCTCAATTCTTACACAAACATAAATTAGGTGTTGTTCCTTCCCAGTCCAAAAAGAGGATTGTGGAAGTCTGAATTTGTAATATCACCAAGAAACAGGACCTGGTGATGCTGCACTGATAGTAAAAGCATCAGCTTTAAAGACAGTGTTTGCATAGACAATTTGAATTTCAAATCATATGAGGGCTCAGCTCATTATTTTACTGCTCCTAATTTACAGTTGAATTTGCATGTAACATACAAACCCTCAAACTCAGCCCCCTAATTCTCTTGAATTAAAGGATTTTCCGGGTTTTAGTTTTGGGAGGATTTGGTTCAAGCCAGTGATAGCTAAAACTGATTGTGTGGTCCAGCATCACAGCAATAATTCTATGTAAATTCATTTGAGGGCACGTTCCCTGATGAAGTAAATGTGCCGAAAATGTGCCCCGTTTACTGCTTTTTATGTTTTCTGCCTCATTTTGTCAGTGTGATGTCAGTATACTCCTGCATAAATATACTAAAACAAATTTGCCTACATTTTAAAGTTACTGTACTGTCTACTAAAGGCAGTCAGACTCACTTCCATCATCCTGAATAAGAAACCAAAGATACAGTTTGATATTAAAGCTTCAAACTGAGGACTGAGGACGGTACATCCCCCATCTTCTCTGCAGGACCCTGCCATAAATTGCCCCTTGATTTTCTGCCTCAAGGCACATTCACACTTAAGGGACCCCATGGGGTCTGAGGAGAGAGAGTTAATCTGCAGGACAATGGGGGCCCTGTCCTCACCCCACGCATACAGAATTAGGGCTAGGGGCCTCACAGCTGAGCAGCTTACTGACAATAGAAACTGGAAGTGTGCGTGCATGTGCATTTGTGGGAGTGTACATGTGCAATGCCTCCTGCCAACACACGTGTCAAACACAAAGCCATCCAACTGTCCACACGACGGCCCAGGGGAGAAGGATCGAGCGGGGAGGGGGGGGGGGTAGATGGATAGACGTACGGATGGATGGAATGGGAGAACAGGAGCATGGAAGAAAGGAAATGGGAGGAACAGGGGTCTGAAATGTGCCTCGTAGATGGTAGAATTACTGTGTACAGATGGCTGAGAGACAGAGCGACAGGAGCGCGGCCAGCTTGGACGAGGTAATAGCGAAAGGGGTGACGAAGGACACACTGGCTGATTTTGTGCTCCAATGATCAGCTGTTATTTTCACACGTGGACCCAAATACAGGAATATAAATGTTTGAGTGTACTGTCATCTACCCTGACCTAAAACTGCTTTTACTTCAAATTCAAAAGGAATAGAATAGATATATTTTGGAAATATGCGCATTCACTTGCTTGCCGAGAGTTTGATGAGAAGATCGATAACCCCTGTGAAATCACAAATGGTATGTGTTGGACTATTCATTGGCAGGGCGCAGTGATTTCTTGGAGTCTTGTCGTCACCGCGAGGTTGCCAGGCACATCTGAGACTCCAGGAAGCCACGGCACCCGACCAAGAAATAGTCCCTCACAAAACCCCCAGTAAAACCACATGTCCTTTTTATACTTTGGCTTTTGAGCTTATTACACAAAAGACATATCACATGTTTAATTAGTGAGCTTTAAAAGGTGCTGGCAGGCGGGTTTTGTTACCTTTGAACAGAGCCTGGCTAGCTGTTTCTCCATCTTTATGCTAAGCTAACCAACGTGAGCGGTACTGATCTCCCAGGAATGGTATGGTATCAATGGGCGGTAGCATGCAGACATTTCATTAAATATATTCCAATTTAATACCTAATCCTATTTTAACCTTGAACTAACCTTAATTTAGCCCTTAAATCTAATCTTAGTTATGATCTTTACACTAAACCCCAGTCCTCACCCTATGAGAGCCCCTTAAAAGGAGCAACGCCTGATAAAATGTCCCCATATCAGAGGGTTGTCTTCATCTGAGGACATTCATAAGAAGACGAGAACACCAACATTCAGCTGTCACACTGTGCGAACACAAAAGAAAGGCTCACTGAAACACACAGGCACTCCACTCCTTTCCCTGTTACACACGTCGATACAGATGCTGGCCATCTGAGTACAGCAGGTAGGCATTAATTCAGCCTGGCTGCACAATCAATGATGGTAAATGGAGGCAGCAGGAGGGACAGACAGCGATCTGCTGCTTTCATCTCAGTTTCTCTCTCTCTCTCTCTCCATTAAAACACAAGCTTTCCATGTCTTGTTACATTATAGCAAAGCTCTGTAAGTGAGTTACAGTCTCACTTTGTACAGCAAACATGCAGTTTTCTCCCTCTTTCTTCAATTGCACCGTCACTGAGTATCATCTTCATAAAGGCCATGTCTTCGCCAACGCAGACACATCCGAAAACCTTGGGATGTGCAACATTTTCCATCTGCAGTAGCACTGTCATTCAGTTTTAATAAAGTTCGCAGCTCACACTGTCATTCTGCTTTTGCAGTCCACTTAAGCCAGCCGATTTAGCATATTTCCACCAAACTGTATTTCACAGTATTTGAAGGGTTGTTTTGTCTATTTAGTCTGAAGAATGGAACGTGTCAGCAAGCCAAAGTTCTCCAAAAATACTTCACATGACAATACGAGGCCTGCGATCACATGACAATCATATGTCGGTGTTTCCTGTTTACAATAGAGGCGCACTGTCAAAATATCAAGTTTCAACGCTGGCTTTGTCTGAAACAACTGATGTTTCTAATTTATTTTCAGTTGAATGTGTGTCCCTCCTTCGCTCTTTTATAGATGCCCAAAGGCCTCTTTCTCACCTTCCCTCCCCTCCCTCCCCGTCTCTGTGTTCCACATCTCTGTCTGCTCATCCATCCATCAATCCAGCACCTCCCTTGCCACCCCTCTCCTCCCACAATATTTTTCCAGTCTTCATCCTCATGTCTCCCCTGCCTTCTCCACCCCTCCTCCTCCCTTTTTTCCAACATCTGCTGGTCTGCGTCTGTCACTGCTGACCCTTCGTCGCCACGTGCCAAGCCCTCCTCTGGGTGTCCCACAGAGACCCTAAATCACTAACACACACACGCACAGACTGGTTTGTGATAGGTGGCTGTCTCCCATCCTCAGACATTGAGAAAAGCACACAAATTCAACCTCTGATTGTAGACGCTCATTACATCGCTGTATCGTTTGTCAATTACATGTCCTATAAAAAGGCCAAACCCTTTCATTAAAAAGGGGCTTGGACAGACACATGTGCAGAGAATCTCAACAGATTTACGATCATCAGTCTAAAGCGCTTATTACATTACAGCTACAGACACATCGGTGTTGACGCTGGCATTTGGGTTTGGGGTTAAAGTCGTGCTAAAACACACTAGCTTCAAGACTCCCCAGTTAATGAGAACGATAGTGCTGTTCAGAAAGATAAATGGATCCCATGCTGTAAAGTCACTAACAGCTGAAAAGTTAATGACTCCGTAGTAGTAAAGTAGAATTGGTAAATCTCTTTTACTGGCCATCCTGCAAGGCCAGAAGTCACACGTGTCACCTAAAAGCTGCATTGTAAATTCAGCTTGTGCTCAGGCTGCAACAATACGAACATTACTGCCATATTGCAATATACAGTATCTTATACCACAGGGAGGGGGGGAAAAACAATGTGTCCACGACATAAAATAGCTTCTAGCACACTGCCGCCTCTCCTAGATATGCTGTTTTACAGACTTTTTACTTGTTGTTTTTATGGCTCGTGGCATTCTAGACTACTTTTTATTGTCAACATGATTTATGCATGAACATGTCGTGCTGTGTGAAATCAGCTAATCTTTCATTTCACTTCAAGGTCCAACATCTCTGAAGATGCCACAGGAAATGGGACCTCACGAACCATAGTGACACACGTCCAGCATCGCCTCCTCACACCGGTCGAGTGCACATCTGCTAGTCTTCGTGTCTGCACCTCATACATCAGGTGTGTGCTTCAAGCCCATTCGTTTACTGTAAGAATTTGCATGTGGATATGGCTAGATTGTGACATCTTGCATAGAATATCTGCACTAGCCATTTTTCTACTGGTTCGAAATCTGAGTCATGACTTCAAAACAAGTAACCAGGTCAGAGTCAGGCAGACGGACGGACGATCAGATAGAAAAACAGAGACGGGGGTAATCGGTGGAGACATATCTACCCACACACAGGAACAAGCTGCTGGACAGACAGGCAAAGGGAAAGGCAAGCAGGCCTAAAAGGGTATAGATTTACTTTGATCTCTTGTCATTGTCAACAAAATGTGATGACACACTTCTGTACAGCAAAACCTGTGTTAACGTGTGTGAGTGTAAAATCAACACTGGGCCTGTAGGGTCATAATTCATTTATTCATTCATCGATTTACTACTGCAACAACTCCTGATGGGTTCAAAAGGTGCCTACTCTTTGAACTTATTGAAATGATGTTTAGGGCTGAAACCCTGCAGAAATCCTATAATCCACACTCACAGTGCACCATACACATGCAGCGTTCAGTCTACATAGATATGTCTTTATCCTGTGTGTGTCTGTCCAGCCCAGGGTCAAAGGTGAAAGGTCAGTCAAATACGTAGACTACAGTGTTTCCTGTCATGAAAAAACCAGACAGACAGATACTGAGTGATCAGGACAGCCTCCTGTATTCACACAACACACGTTTCATTTCGAAAAGGCAGTAATTCCTTCATCTTAGTGGTGCTGTGTATTCATGAACTGTGTCACAGTAGGTCATTAAATCTGTCTGCTAGAGCAGCATCTCAAGTTCCCATCAAGCCAGAGTTTCATATTTTCCATTTACCGCACGCCATGCTGTACAAAGAGACCAATATCTTACACAATGTGATATTAGCCTCGTCACACAGGGTGACATGCACTCTGTTGTGTTGTCATACGCGACGACAATGCTGCCAACGTCCACAGAGAGGTATTCTCCCCTCTCCAAATTTGACGCGTGTGTTGTTATCATGTCTCAACATTTCTGCACATTTATGTGTAGCACGGCAAAAAAGAGGCGTAACCATGTTATTACGAAACATAATTTGGACCTATAATTCAAGGCATCATCTCCCACCCTGTGAAATCGTTCATGGCCATGTGGTAATGAAATAAACAGAAACCAAAGATGTAAATCGGACATTCGACAAACAAATGACAAACTATGATTGAAACAAAGATTAGAGATTTTTTAAAAGACTTACAGCAGAGGAAATCCAAAAGTTAGGGTTAGAGGTTTTAGGAGATGACAGACAGGTTGAAGAAGAGTCGAAAAATTCAAAGTAGAGCGGAGTGATATCGAGCAGTATTCTGGTCAACACAGCGGTTCAGCTGTTTCTCAGCCCACAGCAACATCTCAGCTTATGGCAGCTCTATTTTCTCCAGACAGCCTGGGAGGGAGCTCCGGGCTGCTATGGTAATCCACTTTACTTTGGGATCAACGGCTGTCTGCAGGTGTTACTCTCTGTGTGTCTGTCTGTCCAGCCCTGTCTTGATCTTTCCAACACCCTCCCTCACTCTACCACTCATTCAGAGAGTCCTGCTTGTATGTGTTAAACATTTAAAGAATCTAATATTACAGTGGTAACAACAATATAGTTGCAAAGTGGGTAGGTTCCCAAAAAAATGTCCTCAATGTTCTTCACCTTAGACACAAGGATATGAGAATGGCATCAATCATTTGAAAGTGAATATTTGCAAAAATGTCAAACTTTTGCTTTAATGCAGTCTTATTCATATCTTTGAGTTTTGGGCTGCTGTAAAGACAAAAACAAGCTGTGTGCCGACATCATCTTCAGCTCTGAGAGCTTGTTATATCCCAGATATACTTTTTGTAGACTTAATCATTGATCGAAAAAAATATTCGATAGATTAATCGATAATGAAAATAATCGTTAGTTGGAGCCGTACGCCACTGAGAGTAAATATAAAGGTAATAGTTCTTTACACATCGAATCTAAGGAGCTTTAATCGGATTATTGTGTTCATGTAACCGGCTCCCTCTTCTCTCTCCCACATCAGGCAAAGAAAAAGTCAACACTAGCAGCGCGTGAGTAAACATTCAAACACCCGTGTCAAGTGATGAATATCAGGTTTGTGCTGGCAGGTCAAATGATGCCGGACCATGCCACTACGAGAGCCGCTACATAGAGAGAAAAACCCAATGCAGCCAAAGAGAGAGCCTCGCACGTTCAAACTGCTTATCCGCTCCGGTGAGGGGAAAGGTCAAACTGATGAACATCTCCTCCTGGAAACAAAAGACCTTGGTTCGTTATACATCAACTCCACTGAAAATACCCTCGTATGTCAGATGATCTAATGTCGCCATGACAACTACAGACGTACAGAGGAGGCACATACACACACATATAGGTGTGCAGGTGACAGATATCAGTAGGATGTAGGTCTACACAGAGGATGCCTAAGCTTGAGAATAAGTTAAATATAGCAACAGAATAATGAGCTTCTTATCGTCTGCTCCATCGTTTCCATATATCCTCTGCTTTCCTCTTCGCTCCATCTCCCTGTCATGATCCCTCTCCTGCCTCCCCCCTTGAATGGACCAAATATTTCCCTAGGGCCACTCTCCTGTATAAAACAGATATATTACACCAGGAATTTTCGTTTATGTGATGGAGGCAAACCTTTCCTTAAAAAAACAACCAAACTCTCTACAGGTATTTGCAGGATATTGGACGATTCTCCTCAAGCATAGAATATTTATGTCTGCCAGAACACGGCAGTGTAACTCGCTGCATTTTAAATTATTTTTAAATTGGCTGCTAATCCCAAAATGTCTCGTGTGCTTTGGCATTTTTGTAAAGAGCAGAATGAAAAATCGAGGATCTCTGACGTTAACAACACAAGAGACCCAGAGCCTGTAGGAGGTCACGTGAAGAGGAGGCGCCAGAACTAGTTGTGTCAAACGCGTCCTCAACCACAGACACGCAAACTTACCCACAGAGCAAGAAACCCTAGACTCCAAACGACGATTATTTTCATTAACGAACAATCTGTTGATTGCTTTCACATCTCATTGATTAATTGTTTTGCTTATAAAATGTCAGAAAATGGGGAGCATTTATTTCCCAGACCCCAGGGTAGTGTCTTCAAATAGCTTTCTTTGTCCGACCAACAGTATTGACAGAAAATGAATTTGCTGTCTGTTGTTGCTGTCTCTCTCTCTCCGTCTCTATTTCACACACACACACATCGTAAGTTGGACGTACAGACTCTCCAGTTTCAAGGCCACCTCCTGTTTCTTTGACTAATTCAAGGTGATTGGTCAGATCCGTTACAGACGCAGACGAACCAGCCTGGAGGCCGAAGCTCTGAAGCGAGCTGATGCTTTTCTTATCACGCTGCAACACAACATGTTGCCACAAATTGTCGGCATCTGCTATTTAAATACAAACACCTGTTGGGTTCCGACCGTGGGGCTGCGCGAAGGAAGATGACAAACAGCTGGCTCACATATGTCTGTTTGTCTTAATGTCTCTGTCTCGTGTCCTGCATCTGCCTCGTCAGTTCAGGACAGATTTTCTACATCTGTCCTGATCTTTATTCGCACGCACGCACGCACGCACGCACGTCTGTGTCCTCACTTAATGAAAAACAAAAATGAATGAATAAATAAATAACTGAAGTGGGGGATGCTGCCTATGTTGCGTGAACCTGATGACATTTTTAAAGCCATGGCTTTTTACCTGTCTGTCTCTTTTTCTCACACACATACAAACATCCCCTCCCTCCTTCTCAGGCACATGTGCTTCACCGAGTGATCATTAACTCCCGTAATCCTCCACAAGAAGTACCATATTTTCTCTCCTCTCACTTTTTCCTCCTCCCTCAAACACACACAAACTGTGTTTCACAGAGTAATTTCGGTAGTAAAGCACAAAGTGCTGACTGGATGACATAGTGCTTCTGTTCTGAGTGTTGTCTAAGAGCTCCAGCACCCTCATTTTCAAATTGTTTGGTGTGTGCTCGAAAGGCTGTCGAACTCGTAGCTGGGTGCAAATGTCACACTGGAGGTCTTTTCTCTACACTAGAGGGTGAATGAGGACGAGATGATGCTGGAAGTAATTCTGGTGGTGAAATCCAAAACAAAAACAACACAGGCTCCAGCTGTGCCGAAAGTCACAGCTAATAATACGGGAGGAAGAAGATCATTTAGAATCAATTCTGGCTCCGTTTTTACCGCAACAAAAACAGCAGACGAGGTAATTGTATGTTCATTGCCTAAACCAAACAACGAGCTGGCACAGAGAGAGATTCCTCTTCCTTAGCAACAGATAGTAATAGTAAGGATGAAGGATCCACACTACACTACAGCCCAGCGGATAAATCATCCGGGTCGATACACTGCTCAAAATAAGCTTATCACAAATATATCTGAATTGGTGTATATTACAGAAATACCAAAAACAGTCTCACCGCTCACATCAACCACTTTTCGGCCGCAGCAGGCAGCTATTTTCAGAAAAGAATCTCTAAAAACCCACTGTACACTACCTGCTAGTTAGTGCAGGTTTACTGAGTCGGTGGATTTGACAGATCAGACCAATACATCTCCTAATTATCCTTACAGTACAGGCAACATTCAGTTAAGTTTAGCATGCTTTTTAAGTGTTCTTTGGGCAGTGTGAATGAAAACATCATCTTAATAATTAGATTGTTGTGCAGTCAGAGGAGCTTAGCTAAGAGGATGGATTTCTTTCCAAATCTCATGGAGCTGATTAGTCTTGGTCTCACAATCTGTCCATCTAACTAATGTGGAAAAACATATTTAAACTGCAGGTAGCCCACTGGTAAAGAGAGAAAACTAGTCACACACTGTCCACATGAATGACTCCAGTCAGAACTTCATGTGATTACAACTATTTTTCATTTTTTATTTGTTCCACTCACGGTAATGCACAAAAAATTAAAAAGCAATTCACCATAAAAACACAACTTCATTTAAACATTCCAGGACTGAAAAGACACGCCTGCCCCTTACTCAATACATAAATAAACAATTGAAATAGATGGTCTGTCAATTACAGCTAACAACCAATACTTAGTTACGGGTGAATTATTGCCTACGGCTCTTACTCTAAGGAAAACCATTACCCGACAACTTCATACAGTCTAATTATTCTTTATACATTTTCTTGAACAGAGATATTTGTACAACCTTTCAAATCATTCTGTAGAGAAATCCACAGTTTGACGCCAACCACTGAAGTACACATCTGCTTTAATGTAGTCCGTGCAATCAAAGCTTGTTTCCCCACTATATTTATTGCCTGTGAGAACCCGCCAATTTCCATTTCTGTACTGTACTGCCAGATTAAATCATTCTGTGTGTGTGTGTGTGTGAGTGTGTGTGTGAGTGTGAGAGAGGGTGGTGGATACTTGACAAGTAATTTTGCCTTTCTAGGTTCACAAATATCAACCAACTTTGGTTTAAGAATGCTTCACATTTGAAAAAACAAAACAAAATCAGACGCAGCACTGATGATGCTCTGCAGGCTACGCTTGAATGGTTTATGCTGTTCTCAGCTAATATACAGCATACATAAATAAACATAGTATACATAAGTATATCACGTGTAAATAAATGCATTATTTCCGCCAACTCTTCCCGCCTTCCACTGGCAGCTCGACACACACACACACACACACAAATATCCATAAGCGCACAGCTGCTGCATTATAAGCCCGTCCAGTGCAGTGACTGTCTGGAGTTGGTTGATGGACAGTGATTGCGATTATGTGATTAAGTGATTACTAAGAGCTAACTAGTTCTCTTCCTCACACACACACACACACACACATACGGAGGGTGGGCTCCACTCCTCTCATGGTGACACACCTCATCAAACTGTGGCCTATTGCAAGTGGTGCTGTGTCCATAATCATACCCGTGTGTGTGTGTGTGTGTGTGTGTGTGTGTGTGTGTGTGTGTGTGTGTGTGTGTGTGTGTGTGTGTGTGCGTGTGTGTGCGCAAATTGCTCAGGTCAGATGAGAGTCATTAGTAAATAATTAATTTTATTAGGCAGCTGTAGCCTGATGTTAGAGCGACAGTACACTCACGTTGTTTTACAAATCTCTCACTTTCTTTCACTTTTCTTTGTAAAGACTTTCGATTTTAGACAATCATTGTTATTAATAATTATATCTCCTGTCTTTCTCTCCCACTTTCGCTTGTATCTTCCCAATATTTGCATCTGTCACGTACCAAATCTTCTCCTTCTGCCTCTTTCTCTCTTCTCTTTCCTTTCTCTGTTCTCTTTTTTTAGCCACTTCTGTCTTCTCCATTTCTCATTTTCTCTGTTGTGCTGTCTCTCTGTGTGTGCGTATATTCTGAGCAGTAAAGGTCAGATACAGATGCACAGCAAGAATCTGATGCCCCCCCCCCTTACATGGGAGCTCTGTCCTACATGCACACTGACAGACTGCAATTATGTAGGTGTCAGAGAGAGAGAGAGAGAGAGAGAGAGAGAGAGCATCACTCCTGTGTTCTGGCTGTGGTTCGCGACGTGTACTAACTGATTGCAGAGTACATGCGATACTATCATTGCTGTGGCACGCTACGTCACGACTCTGTGTGTGCGCTGCCATGAGGACTGGGCAACAAGGAGCGGCGTTTACGTCCACGGCTCGGCGACCTTGTTTTTGTTAAACAACAAAAACCAGCCAGAACTGGTTACCAACATATTTGAGGAACCAGAGACACCCCGGGGGGTTTCGTCTTCATGGCGTCTCTCACAATCACATCACACTGCATGTGTCACTGCAACAGACATTTTACATCACATTTCGGTCATTTTCTGCCACACCAACTGACGTACAGTAGCTTCAGGTATTGGAGGGCTGTCTGCTGCGGGAATCGAACCGCCGACTTTGGGGCTATGCGGCATTCATTTACTGTCATAAATGACAAAGAAAAGCAGCACCTCCTCGCATTTAAGAAGCTTGAACCACCAAATGTTTGACATTTTTGCTTGAAAAAGGACGATTAGGAAAATACTATTCGTTGCATCAACTTTCAATGGAAAAAGTCTAGCGGCTGCTGCAAAGCCATGACTCAAGTTGCATTCAGGCTCAACACAAAGTCACGGGTAACTTTTACTGCTGTGTGTGTGTGTATTTCTAGTTTTTTAGATTCTTTTTTGGGCTTGTCCTCCTATAATTGATAGTACAGCACACGTCTTGGCGTGTTACCTGGCTGTTTGTGCAGAGGTTTGCTGGAGGTCGGGACACATGTTAAGATCGTTGCTCCAGTCTGGGCCAGCTGGTGTCGACACTCATGAGAGGAAGTCGACTGGGTGAAAACGGCGAGCTGAGGATGACGCGGGCCTGAACCTGCATCGTCACGCTGCCTAACTTGTATGGCGGTTTGTCAGAATAATCCTGGATCACGGAGCAATGTGACACGAGCGAGTGAGAATAATTCTACAGTGCAGTTCAGCAGGCTTCAGTGCAGACTCTCAGCTCACCTGAGGTTCACCTCATTCTTATGCAGGTTTCATCTCCATAAGAACATCTGTGTATGCCAGCTGGATATTCTGGAGTTACTTTGAGGTGCGTTGCCAGTTTAAAAGGCAACCTCTTAGTTTGACGTGACTGCTGAGTAATTCTAATTTTCTCCAAGCCCTGTTCTCGCTGATCCTGTCTCCACAAAGCAAACCTGAGATAACGCAAGTGGATGCCTGTTTGCCTCAATTTGCATTGGTTAACCATTTGCATTTGACTCTGTATGCATTTGTGCCGCCTAAAGTTTGCATTCACACTCAATCCGAACACACCCTGTGGAGGTTTTGTGTGTTGCAAAGTCTTGATGAAGGACTTCCACCTGCTCAAACACGCAGTCTGCAAAGCAAAACGGTCCCGACACACTGCCTCAGGAAGGCTTGGCACGAATGTACAAAATTTGATCACAAGCGATGAGGAGTCCAGCTAGCGTCCCGTCGTGGTGTTTTAAGAGGTGCGATGATCACTGAATAATGTAGTAATGTGATAAAAATCTAGTTTTGTGTTATTTGAAATCAATGTATTTACCTTTGCCTCGTCCCTCACAAGTGTGCAGTAAATTATAACACCTGGAAGCTGTGTGTGTGTGTGTGTGTGTGTTGCTATTGGCAGTTCATGTAGAGAGCGCAGTATGTTTTCTCAGGTGCTGATGTGTCCCGTGGGGCTGCCATGGAACGTTACCTGTCTGTTACACCCCTGTGCTGTTGCAAGTACAGCAGTCGGCTGATTATAAATCTGTATCCGTTTAATTAGGAATTAGGGGGGAATTAGGAATTCATGTGATTTTATTGATGCCAATGCAAATAGCGATTCTGCTTATCGGAATATTCCCTCAGTGCGGGCCTGCGCATGCTTTCAGCGTTGATGGGCGAGTTGCGCTGGCTGTAGTCCGTCTGTCGTCATCCAAAATGGATGAAATGAGAGAATATTTGTATAGTGTGTTTTTTTTTATTTAGGCTTGCTTAGGAATGAATCTGCCTGCGTTGCGCTGATGTTATTACAACAGGTTATTTGCCCTCGGCGACGGATGTGCCGCTCGGTTGCCACTCGGGCATAGTGTCAGATACATTGCATTCCTGGAACTGAAAAGATGTTTCAGCACGTTGCTGGTGTTTCCACCCTTAACATTACAGGAAACGATCAGTTTGCAGACATTACAACTACCACTGTTGTCATCGTTCGTTGTGAAATGAAGCCACGCTTTTGGACCGTTTGTTCCTCTCCGCCATGACACCTTCTTTTTGCAAGTTTCTGGCAGCGTAGACGCACGAGTTTGACGTCGGTGGCGTGCGAATCCGATGGATCAGACAATTTGGAAACTGGCTCTTGACTGTAACTGATTCTCGATTCCCATCCCTTAGTTTAATGTTAGTTCATGTCATGTCATGACGTGTCATTTCAACATATTTGTGGGTCTTCTTCGGGGCACGAATGCTCACAAGGCTTTAACACGTTCTCTGTCTTTGCCTTTTCTACAATAATACTTTCACATCACCCCACTGGCTCATACTGGGGAATTTGCTAAAACCTTCTAGGAACTTTGCAAACATGTATTTTTATTTCTTCTTGTTAAAAATGTGTTTGTTTTATTCTTCTTCCCTTTTCCCAAACCATCAAGATGGACATCACTTTTTGATCTGTGTGTGTGTGTGTTTCAGCTAAAATTATGTTTGAGGTTCCACTCCACCACTATGACTGTTAGTCGTCCGCTCACAGACAATAAGCAGTTCTCTCACTCTTGTTCTCTCTTTCCTACTTATAGAAACAGAGTGGGTTTTCTGAGTGGGAGTTTTGGAAAAGATACTCTGCTGACTCTGCTGGACAAAACGAGAGAGAGAGAGAGAGAGAGAGAGACTGGTAGTGAAGCAGCAGTGTTTTCCTCTGAAATATCAGCTAATACAGTAGAAATAGAAAAGACGAAAAATGCGTGTACCCAGTTCAGTGTTTTGTATTTGTAAAATAATCTACTTTAAGACCCGTAAAACTGATTACAGCCGGACTTTGCTGACCAGGAACAGCATCCTCCCCTGTGCCTCCGCTGTGGTACATACATGTAGCATCATCCACACCACAATGTAAGTGGGAAAACAGTTTAGTACCATATAAACGTCATTTCCAGGAGACAGCGTTGCTTGGGGTGTACCAGCCCACATGTTGGAATCAACTGGCTCGAGCTGTAAAAACAAACTGTGGTGTTTATGCACTTTTTCTTTTTCCCTTCGGGTTAAAGGCCACAAACAAAGACATGCTTGCTTGTTTGCTGAGCAGCACTGCTGGCAGGCCTAATGTGGTCACACGTATCGGCCCACAATTTCATATTTTTGTTCGCTTGATGATGGGAGAGATTAGTTGATGGAACTTTGACACTTAGGAAATTCACATTCTTTTTTCCCTCCCTAATCACTTTCTGTCCTTGACTATTATCGGTGGCGTGCCGCTTTGTTTTTGCTATCTGCAGCTGTTTTAACTGCACTTTACAAACTGCAGCACGATTGGCCGGATTGTGATCTGGATATCATCACCACGAAGGCAAATTTCATTCCGAGACGTTTTTCTATTATTGTTATATTGGCCAACAAACAAACCGCTTTGTTTTATTTCACTTGAATAAATCTGATCTGAATTTGAACCAAAAGTGTGAGTTAGGCTGAAAACGAGGACGAGAAAAATAGTGGGTGGATGGAGGGATGAAGATGAGTGAGCAGAGAGGTAGAGGAAGATGAGGTTGAGGAGGGGAAGGAGAGAGTGAAAGTGTGAAGGAGACATGATGATGATCATGAGGAGGAGGAGGAGGATGAGGAGAGAAGCCAAGGCCTTTGGGCAGAGACCAAGACCGCCTACAGATGCTCCCTCTTCACATGTCCTCTCTCTCTCTCTCTCTCTCTCTCTCTCTCTCCTCCTCATCCTCCCCCAGAGGAGACATAATGTAGGCCACTGGCGGAGTGAAGTGACGGGCCCCGCTCACTCACTCAGACCTTCTCCTTCTCCAGTGAAGGACAGCGTCGCATGTGCACACGCGGTGCGACCTGAAATCCTTCAGAGGCGGAAATGTTGGGAGGCAGATTGGCGCTTGGTTTTTGTCGTGTCATGCCAGGCAGGCAGATGGGGGGGAGAAAAGTGACAAAGTTGTGTATACTCAAACAAGAGCAGGAGTCTGCAGCCCTGCCGAGGCTATATTTAGGCAGAGCGGTGCTTTGAGCCCAACTCCAACGTCAACACGCTCGCAAAGTCAGTGTTTATTCAACCAGCAGTGACCGACTTATTTGGCAACTGGGAAAAAGGGGAAACATGTTCTTAACACAACATGTCCCACCTGTTAGCAAACAGTTGCCTGTTTCCACATCCAGCAGTTACAGAGCAACATTGTCGCTCATGTGAAGTCGAGTTTGTATCCACCTCATGAACGTAAGTCCAATGTTCCCTCTGTTTTTGGTCTCCGCCACCTCCTGAGGGAAATATCGGACTCCACCGAGTTCCCCAGCTGGTCGCTGACTGAGCCCGTCTACTGTTTGCTGCTGGACAGGTGGTGCACAGAGGGTGTGTGGAGCTTTTTCTCTGAAAGGAGCTTCCTGCTGCTGAGTGGAGCTGAAAGTGCGAGTGACACCTCTCGCACTGTGATTTGATCCGTTGTGTAAAAATCTGGATTTTAGCTGCTTTAACATGCTGATGTTCAGCAGGTGTAACTTTTTACCGTGTTCACCATCTTAGTTTGGCGTGTTGGGGTGCTAACGTTTGCTATCTAGCACTAAACACAAAGTACAGCCGAGGCTGATGGGTATGTCATTTAGTTTTGCAGGTATTTGGTGATGAACCAAAGCATCTGGCCTGACGGTGGCGCTAGATGAAATGGTTAAGGGGTCATCAACGTTATTACAATTTATCCTGAAGGGGAACATGAATGTCTGCACCAGATTGAATGGAAATCCATCCAACGGTTGTCGAGACACTTACGCGGTCGTCATGGTGGCGACTAGAGGAACAGTCAGGGGATTCATCCTCTGGGGACCGCGGATGCCATTGCCATCCCTAGGGGCATGCGGCTACTGTGGCTGAAAAAAAAGTCAGCATGCATCCTTAAAAACGCTGGGAAACTGACTGTGAATGGTGCAACAGCTCAAGAACACCTGAGAAAACTAAAAATTACTATTCAGTTTTTGTTAATACTGTCTGTAGCTTGTCTGTGCAATGTAAGTGGCAGTAGCTTTGACAGGCGTTGGCGCATACTAACCAGACAAACCAGTATACTGCCAATATTATGAGTATAAAATACTTACTGTATACTATATGGGATAAGGAGCTGGGACACAGTCATAAAGATTCAGTTCAGAGCAGAAGGGCGCACAAAGTTTAGAGGGTAAACATGACATGCATGTTGCTGAGAGAGAGAGAGAGAGAGAGAGAGAGAGAGAGAGAGAATGCTTATAAATAGAGGGAGGAAGGTCAGAGGAAAAGAGTCAGGCTTCCTGTATCCAGCCTTACAACTGGACACGCACACACACACACACACACAAATGTAACGCTTATATTTTACGCGTTTCCAGTTTTAATAGTTTCTTTTTTTGTTTTGTTTAAAGAGCTAAAACGTTGTTTCCTCCTTTGTCTCATACTCTTCCTCTAACGACTACCTTCATCATAGATTTACCCATTTATCCTATAAGAGGTCAGGAAAGGTGACGTCGTCAAATTAGCTTGTTTTGTCCCACCAACGGCCCCAAGCCCAAAGGCATTCAACTCGCAACCGTATGAAAACAGAGGACGGCAGCAAACGCCTCACGTCTGAGAAGCAAGTGTTTGGCATGTTTGCTTGATAAATGGCTTAAACAATTAAGGAATTATCAAAATTGTTGTCGGTTATTATCTGTCCATCAACTAACAACAGCTCTTTCGATTGTTTCGGCACAACACATCTGCATCATGCTGTTAAACTCTCTGCTCTACCTGCCTGTGCTGTCTCAACATCTGCAGCCCTTGCATGTCTTCAGTATTTCTGCTGCACACCTCTTTTTCTCTGTGCATTGATGACTGTGTGCGTGTTATTGGTCACCACATGGCACTTCACAAGAACAGTGTGTTGTCCAGAAGTGCCCGCATGTTAACTTTGTGTGTGTGTGTGTGTGTGTGTGTGTGAAGACAGTGATCTAATAAGAGTTGATAGTGTACCCGACTGCAGCTGCTCTCACACACCCACTCCCTGTCAGAGACACGCAGAGAAGGGAAAAGTAGACTATAATTAAATATATTATACTTATTAAAGTAGAGGGCGAAAAAAAAAAAGCGCAGCTCCGTCAGAATCCAGCCCAGGAGCAGTTTATGTATAGATATGGCCACAGAGGGTCGAATGGAAGGTAGTACTAATGGCTTAATTCATCAATAAAACGTGTATTAATATTTAATGATATTTAAAAGTGCTTTGCTAATGACAGATTACTTATACATGTGCAATCAATCTAATTTATTTTCTATTAGCATGCCATCATGATTGATTCAGTGATTCACCGTTCGATTAATAAAGAATGTGACAAATCAAGCAATAGGCTATTTATTGTCTCTTAATAGTTAAAGTTGTAATGCTGAGAATTTCTATGCATGTAAAAAGGAAATGTATCCAGGAGCTGAGTGAAGTTGAAGTCGTACGTGTATTATTCTTGCAGTTTTTGGGTTGAAACCAAAAGAGAACCTTTTTTGGGGGGAAAAGTAGAGACGTATACGCAAAGGCTGCACTGCAGGTCAGACTCAGGCTAAAATTAGCTTGATAATCACCAGCTGGACCCACATTTAACCGGTGTCACAGTGTGAGACAACCAATTTTGGATGTAGGACATCTCACGAGGCCCGGACAGAAAGACAACCGTAATTAGTTTGACAACGTCTACCTCTCTGCTCTTGTCATGATCCCGAACCCCAAAAATATGTCTGCTGCCCCTCAACCCGATCACCTTTGCGCATCATGCAGGCCCAGCGTCAGCATGTGCCCACGTGTCTCTTCATCCAGGTCGCGGCAGGACCGTGACCACCTAATCTGACAGAGTGACGGTCTGGAAAGACACAAGTGTATCCCGTCTGCTCCTGGCACAAGTGTTCCTATTGCGCCGGATTGGGGCTTTCGTGGCCCACAGGTGCACCAGGTGTTTTATTGGGTGGATAATCAGAGTGGCTCAGCAGGGTGCGAGGACAGCCGGGTGAAGCCATTCAAGCTGGCGGCTGGTTGTCGTCCACCGCTGGGGCAGCTGCAGGTCCAGGCTGACATTTTGCTTTTTAGTGGCTAACAACAGGAGACGGACACGATGCAAAATTAGAAAGGGGTTTGCACACGCACACACACTGTGCAGACAGACAGGGAGGAAGACAGACAGACACACAGAGGAATGCTGCATGCTCAGATAAAACTGGGAAGGAAGTCTGAGTGGGCTTGCCATGACAACCGCACCCTTCACACCCTACCCCTACACACACACACACACACACACACACACACACACACACACCGACCAGTCAAAAGCAGGGAGATGGGAGATGTTTGTGTGTGATTATTGTCGAGTGTGTGCCGATAAGATATTGTTTTGTGCTGACTGACCACACAAGAAGCACCGTCTGTAGCTCACTATAGTAACTCTTTTGTGTGTCGATTTCTTCCTGCTATTGTCAGTTGCAGCATGTGTGCAGTCATGTCCCCGTGTGTTCCTGTGTGCCTTTCTATGTGCGTTGGGTTCAGGTTCACACTGAGGCTGAGCCTAGAAGCCAGCTGCAGGATAATGTACAGACTGCTTCCGCTTGCATTGTTTTCTGATTTTCTAGTGTGTTTTAACCCAGAACGCAACCTTTTGGCATTTCCAGTACCCTCATCTGTTGCTGCCCAGTGAAATCCGTGTATCTTCCAAATGTGGAGATTTTGAATATTTCAGATAGACTGAAAAAAAGGTTTTGGGTTTAGTAATTTTCCCTACTTCAAAATAATCCATTTAAATTCACGGTTGAGAAGAAGTCGAGTTTGATCATTAGCTCCATTAGTTGGAAGGATTATTAGATGCCAAATGGTATAAGCAGCAAAACCTTTATCCTCCACCTCGAGGAAACAATTACACCATTCACATTGCAAAGTAGTGTAGTGTACCAGGAACGTGTGCTTACATGCGTTTGATTGCATTGCTGCGTGTGTTTGTGGTATGTTAAACATGACAACCGACGTCATGCGACGGCGAAAACCCTCCCGGCTCCTGCCTCGTAAAGTCCGGGCGCGAGCTATTGAGTGTGTGTGTGTTTGCATGCGGTGATCAACCTTTATCCATCACACCCCATTACCTGAGGCACTGAGAGGAGGCCTGTAGAGACACAGGCACACACTGTCTGTCCAACACACACACACACACACACACACACACACACACACAGTCCGCGCATGATGTGTCACCAGCGGCAACGGGCAAGCCTTTCACGCTGACCCACATAGATGCAGAGAGAGGAGAAGAAGGGGATAAAAGGAGGTAGAGAAATCGGGGTGAGATTGAAAGGAGAGAGACAAAGAGGCAAGAAGTGGAAGCTGCAGAAGAACAGAACGAGCGTTTGTTAGGTTGCACCGAATGGACGACATGCTGACAGAGTCTGCCAGTGGCTCGAGTGTCCTCAGCTGTCAGCCCTAATGTTTTGAGCGCCATGCAAATGATGCTCTTACATCTGTCTGCGCTTGTGTCCACATTAAGCTTAAGGCTGCATGCGATCTGTAGCTTTCTGCGCGTTCAGACTGCAGCTGAAACATCACCTCGTGTCGGGTTGCTGAAGTTGTTTGTAATGTGAACGCTTCATGGCGATGAAGGCCTCTCACCTGCAGACACTGCGAGCTGTGGTCGCTGGATGTGCAAAGCTGGGGGCCACAGCGCAGGGGATTAAACCCAGGGGCTGTATTCACAAAGGGATCTTATCCTACCTGTAGGATCTCTGCTTAATGGTACTAAAAGCGTTTGCACTTATTTCAACAAATCTGCTAAAAGCAAATATCACTAAGTTGCTCCTAAGCTAAGAGAATGTCCCACGGTGGTCATCAGGGGCAAGAGGAACACATTAAATAACATTTTATAAAGATAGATAGTTGCATAAAAAATATCTGAGGTATTTGATTAAGTGCGTCAGGGGTTTCACACGTGAAAATAAGTAAAGTGAGTAGGTTGTATCTGCCATCAGGTGCCTTTAGCATGTGATATTTTTTTTTCCATCTGACAAAACAAATCATCATACAGCTCAGATGTTGCTGGATAATCCGCCGACGGCCGTGAAATCACCTGCATTTATGTTTTGTTGCAGTTGGTGATTATCTGATGTGCACTTAGTGAAGTGGGGTCCGAGGAGCACGTTTTTTGGTTCGATGAATAATTCTGTCAGCCAGCTGAGCCGGAGGTCAACTGTCCAAGTGGCGTAGAGCTGTGATCTGCGGTGTTATTGGATTGTTTTCAGTTCGTTGGTGAGCCAATTGAATCCGTATTAAATGGCCATCATCAAAATATGGATCAAAAGTTCATTTTGATTCCACACTGATTAGGCTCAGTGTACCGTAGGAGCCTCTGGCCTGCCTCTAACTCCTCCCAGACTTCGGAGCTACCTTTTAGAACGAAACTGTTTTGTGAATTATTCTTCCAGTCTTAAAGGACTGATACGCCCTTTACTTTGAGAGTGCTTTGCTCTTGTGCCAAGCGCCTTGTGTAAAAAGTATTTTATGAAAAAAATACCGCGTATGTGAAGGTATAAATGGAAACAAAAATTGGACACTTTCAGTTAGGAATGTGTTACACGGCGGCGCAGCTGAGGAATCACACTCTCTTCCTTCCTGTGGAAACCCTTGTGATAAAAAAGCATGTTATTATTTGCGAATGTGTGTTAACTTCATCAGTACTTTTCATTATTCTATTTATGGTCGCAAGGAGACATTTAAATCGTCTGGAACGTAGTTTCTGAGTTTTTTTTTCCCCCTCTGCACTGCCAAGAATTTAATTCCGCATCAGCATAAAAAGGCTTAAAAAAAAGAAGTGATCTTGGCCTTTTAATTCCCGTGTCAGTCTGACTCTGTGCTGCACAAACATCCAGATAAATGCCCCTCTTAATAGCACTGATAAATGTGTGCATATGTAAGCATGAGCTCATGTACTTGTGTGTCTGCATGTGCTGCTCAGGTTGCCTTTGCCAGGTTGTCTCTTACGTAACGTTCCAAAAATAGAGCAGATTCACCTGTAAGGGAATGAAGGGGGAAAGGACACGGGCAGGAGAAGGCACAACATAGGAAGCAACAGAAGGACGGATAGAGAGCCTTTGGTCCTTTTTATTTAAGCTAGGCGCTGTCCATTTTAACCAATTTTGGTAATAAGATGGTATTTTGGGATGAATACAAGATGATTTTGCTGTGTTGTTCATACCGAGTTAGCTGTCTGTTTAATGTCTTGTGTTTGATCAGGCTGGCAGTGTTGCGCAACAGCGAACCGAACTGTTTGTAAGGTAAAACTCCCCAAAAACACACACTTCTCTTCTTTTATCCCGAGTCGATGTATCAACCTCAATGGAATTTTTAGAAACTGTACCTTCACATTATTGATTGATAGTGCAATATGGACGTATTATATAGCATCGCAGAAGATTTTACCGTTTAAAGCGATTCCGTCCACCTGATCTTGGTGCACATTTTTTATTTGTGCACAAAAATACCTGAGTGGAAACGGCAAAATGCAAAATTTGGAGAACCCTCAGTATATCGCAAAAAGCTAATTGCGGATTGTTGCTAAATGGCAACAGACAATACGAATTGATCTCTAACATCACAGCATCAATGTTACCAATAATATCCTGATGTTATATAATAAATATCCCGACTCTCATCCCTCTAATTTGTATGATTGGTCTTGATGTAATTTGATCTTTTTGATGATGTGGCTGATCATCCTGATGTCTGAGCTTGGAAATGAGCTTATTACCTTTAACAAAAAGAGGCGGCGGTAGAGTGGAGGGCGGAGGGCGGAGGGCGGAGGGCGGAGGTGAGGTGCAATGGATCCAGTGTCATAGTTCATTGGACACCGCTGCTCTCACACACACTCGCTCACTTTCTTTCTTACTTCCATTGACTACATTCATTTCCTATAAGCTCAACCTTAACCTCACCGCTGCTTTGGCCATCGTCAAGCCTGATCTCACACCAGGCCTAATCCTAACGCTGTAGTTTGTGAAAGTGAACTTAGTTGTAAGCTTATAGTTATCATTTATTTTTATGTTGATCACCATTTGCTTGTATACTTATTATTATTATTATTAGTAGTAGTAGTTAATAGTTTTATTTGAATCCTCCTTTAGTTGAAGCTCGACCCGGTCTAACACGTGTGTGTGTGTGTGTGTGTGTGTGTGTGCAGAGCAATGTGACTCTCGTGTAAAAGGTTCAAAGGTCAGCTATATGGTGGAGTGTTTTTCGGCTTCTCCAGATGTATGTCAAGGGTCCCGATGTGTTTTTGGAAATTTCCTACGGGTCTAAATCTGTCAAAATCTGTAACTCTGACCAGTGAAAAAGAGTTTCTTTGTCTTCGGAATAAAATAAAAGCTGTATTCTTGTATTTTCTCTTTGAGCTAACTGATGACTCCTGATTGTCTGTGTCCTATTGTACAACACATCTTTGTCAATGACCTGTAAGTGTTTCCTGCATTTTATTCAACTTTAAGAGTACAGGCAGTGTTCAACTCTTACCTGAATCAGACACACACACACACACACACACACACACACACACATACACATTGTCACACAGTACGGAGCTCAGGTGTCTGGTGTCAGGTCTCCGTTGCCTGTAACGTTGATTGGCATAATTACCTGACCTGTGCTGTGAGCGCGGAGGGAAATAGGTGTTGGTTGATTCAGTCCGCGCCGGGAGGAAAGTCAGAGGACCTCTGGGAATAATAATGATAAGTGTTGGAGCAGGTGGACAGGGAGGCAAGAGAGGGAGGGCGAAAACAGCGCGTTGGTTTCACCGGTTTCTTGGCTACAGGTGAGTGAAACTGTTGAGTGGCTGCCACGTTAACCTTTGAAATTCTGCCCGTAACTGTATCTACACAGGGACTATAACCAGCGTAACGCGTCATAATACAGCCTTTCCTGCTAACCAGGAGTGAAACAAATCTATTCTGGAGATGCTGCTTACTTCATATATAACCCCAGTCTAAATGCTAGTTGTCTTTTTGTGTGTAGATGTTGGTCATAAATCAGAAGTGCAGGAATGTTCCTCTTGGCTGTTATTCATACCGTAACTGAAGCCAGCGTAGGTCGCATTTAGTGCAGCTGAAGTTAAAACCAAGAGTTCCTGTTTTAAACAAAACAACGGCGCCTTTTTGGCCATCACCCTGTGCATTAGTGTGGTGTCAGCAGCACTTCTCTCATTAGGTGCTAATTCCCCTTTCTTTTATTTAACCAAAATATGCACATCTGAGCCCGTATTCATGAAGCTTCCTAGTAGAAAGAGTTGCTCCTAGTGACGAGACCCTAAGAAAGATCTTAGAATAATGACGTTTTACTGTTGAGACTAGTTCCTGGTGAAGATCAAAGTTATTCGCAAAGCATCTTAGCCCTAAAGTCCTCCTAAACTCCTAAAGTAAAAACGGTTAGGAGCAGGGTGGAGGACCTTTAAGCAGGGGAGAAAATGATGGAAAGACAAAGAGGTAGGAGAAATATTCTCCAAACGCCGAATGACAGAGAGTTAATGAAACGCTACAGGTTAGACCGTGCAGGGATAGTGTTTGTGGGCGATCCCGTTAACGCTGTAATGCCAGAAATGAAAGTGTTCACAGCACTAAGATATTTGGCAACTGGAAAAATGCAGCAGTGATGACTTGTATGGACTAGAACGCAATCACAGAAAGTGAAGTTTACGTCCCCCCAGCCACCTGCGTCAATGTAAAATAGATTAGGTACTAAAGTGACCAGCATGGTGATTCGGCTCCTGCACATGCAGACCTGAGTTTTCCAACATTTTGTGTGCTGCAACAAAGATGTTCATTACATAGAATAGTATGCATAACTGTCCATTCCATGCCCAGTACAGTGCCTTTTTATTTGATTAGATTTTTTTATCAACCAATCACACCTTTTTCAAAGAATCTGTCATAACCTAGCAACGGGGGTCCGCCACACCTCCTCGCTATGGTCAAAGTTTCTGTCCCCTCCTTGCTCAGAGTGCTCTGAGAATTGTCCTAATTCACTCCTAAGCTAGGACTCGCTGCCAGACAAGTTTAGGCCCTCGGAGTATTCTCACAATGTCTGTGAATACGGCCGCTGGAGCACAGTGATATTTTAAGCGTCAGGCCACTAAACATCACAATTTGGCTAATTTAAAGTCAAAATCTGCAGAAAACCCTTCTGGAGATTGTGTTGGCACGTGACTCGTGTTGACATTTCTCACCAAATATGCAAATAATGGTTATGAAAGCATAACCACTTGTAACAGCTTTAGTGGCTGATCGCACGTAGTGCAGTTCAACTTCTGTTCATGTAAAAAAATAAATAAAATAAAATAAAGAATTTTTGAACAAACACTTTGCCTGCACAGAGGAGCTGGCTCGACACTAAAACCCACACTGGTGCAGTTGCGTCTCCTTTGTCAACCAACTTCTCCCACATAATAACAACATCTTCCGCTCCGCCAGTCAGAAGATGTTCAATTGGATTCCTCCCACTTGCAGCTGCTTGTTTTCGTGTAGCTATTACTTTTGTCCTCACTCTTTATTATTAATCACGAACAGTGTTGCCGCCGAGCCGTGGCAGAATACACAGGGATCGTCGGAAACTGGTTAAATGAGTGCAGCGACGGCGTGGAGCAAATTACACCAGTGTGTATGCTTGTTTGGCATCGGTGACGCCACCCACCGAGAGAAGCCTGAATCACCTGAATAGTAATGAACGACATTTACATCTCCTACTATAATAACCGTTGACCCCTGTGTGGTTACCGATGATCTGTATTTAGAAAACAGTTGAGGAATTACAGAGATTACATCATCGTCAGCGTGTAGGCTGTGAAATGAAGATGGTGTGTGTGTGTGTGTGTGTGTGGACGTACACACAGTCATCCCACATGGGGTGATGAGGCTTCTGTCTAACTGCATTTATAGTTTACTGTAAAGTTGCAGAAACACACACACACACACACACACACACAGCCGATTCTCCACCGATATAATTACTGGATGAGCTG
>JAVQJF010054624.1:0-80750 GCA_036023855.1 Gadopsis marmoratus | reverse complement strand
CACAAAATCATTTCTGTCAAATGGTTTCCTTTCTGGTCACAACAGGCGATATATATATATATATATATATATATATATATATATATATATATATATATATATATATAATTCAGCTCATCAGAGTATGTTTTGATGACATGCAGGAGCAGCGATGCAAAGTGTTCTTCTAACTGAGGAGAGAACATGTTTAATGATTTATTGATGCATAAACTTACTTTTAATATGACTGGTGAAGGAAACCATCAGGTCTTCCACAGATTTGGCAAAAGGTTTTGAGTTTTTCAAATCCTGCAGACCAAAAACACAACATTAATTGGCACTCAGTTCACACTCTGACTGTAAAATTGTCCTGGAAATATATGCATGTGTATTTACCCCAGATCTGCTCAGAAACTGATAAACCAAATGGGGCGGAGGAGTGGGAGGCACAACTGATATATGACTGTGGAAAAAAACCCCCAAAAAAATCATGTTACTTTGTGTTTCACGTTCAACTTTTTCATTTAACTTATTAAAGCAGCTACAAACACTCAAAATTAAACTTGTTAAGATTCCTCGTACCTCAGCACATCGTAGGTCTTTAATAGTTTCTCCCCAACGGTCTCATATTTGTCTGCAAAGAACATAAATATTATGAATGACACCACTACAAAGAGAAAGCCAAACAGTAATCCAGTAACTTTTAAACTCCATATAAAGTAAATGGCTTAAACAAACACAACTTCCACATCTGATCAATCAACGTAGTTAAACTGAATGTCATCAAAGGAGTATCAATAATTAATAACGATGCAGTCCAAGGATTGTCAACAAACCTGTGGTGACTGGAAATTTCTGTGCCCTCTGCTCTATGAACCACTCTCCAGACCTGATCTTCACATCCCTGAGAGAAACGAAAACACTGTAATGAGCAGATCAGCATTTTTAGCACTCATACTGTACTTACTGACTCATACTAAAAAAAAGAAGAGTATTCCAGTCACTGACGACATTATTATTTTTAGGTTATGCTCTCCTTCTTGGTGCCTCTTTTTAAACATGTACTTTTGATAGAAGTGACTAATATATATTTAACCTGCAATAACGGATCGTTTTTTTTCCGGGGGGGGGCGCCTCATGGAGGAAACATCAACATTTAAGTTGATTATAGGGAACTTGTTAGCAGATGGTTCTTTCCAGAAGACACAAAGCAACATTTGGTGTCTGAAGTCCAAAATTCACCCTCTTTCAGCTCTTTTTGTGGTCTCTGCCAACTCCTGAGGGAAACATCTGGCGCTTTAGCTGCTACGTTCACCAGCTAGTTGCCTACTGTTTTTGGGTAGGTTATTAGAGCCTGCTGTGCAGAAGAATTAGCTACAAGGGCGGTGACATTAATCCAAAACATTGCGGCAAACAATGAGCTGAAACTCAGTACGTAGCTCTGGAAAGTCAGGGGGGCACAGCAGATCCAGGTTCATCTTTAGGAGTGACCCCTTTCACATTACGATGGTGTGTTATTGTAATCGGCTACAATCGATGTGTTAAAATATTGATTATAGACAATTTAAAGAACGTTAGCATGTCAAAGGGTGAAACGAGATTTGACATAAAATATCTAATTATGGTTTTAAGCTGAGTAGAAGCCAGAAAGTGACATACAGTCATCTTGCGCTGCGATTTGAGCACCAATCATTTGAGTCAAATGATTCAGTTGTCTTTGCATTAGACGGATGACTTGGCTCTCTACCGCACCTGTAGGCATGGCAGACCGTGCACTTCCAGTCCGCCGCTCCCACACCCACGCGGCACTTGCTGCAGATCCGGTGGCTGCAGCCGTGGCAGACTGCGCCCGAGTTCCAGAACTTTCCCAGCGGCCTCTGGCATCGGGCACAGGTCCGCTCGCCATACTGCCGGGCAAGGCTCTTTGCTCCTCTCCTTCGAAGCTCCTGGAGCTCATGTTTCATCCTCCTGAGATGAAGGTGGAGGGAATCACAAACACCTTTACCTGCCACTGTCGACACTGGTCTCGCAAAGGAAACTTAGCTCCTCTCAGTCTTAAAGTGTAAAACGTATTTTCAGTTAATTTGCAAAGAGTTAAACATTCTTTCTATGTAATTTGATGTCAAGATTATAAAATATACTGAAAACCACAGTGGGAATCAAAAGGAAGTAGCTTTTGGTAAGAGGAAAAAAAACTAAATCATTTTGTTTATAATTCATTTATGATCGTTTCTCATAATGAAGGGGGTTGTAGAGCCTCCTTTCAGTATCAGTAAAAACTATTTCCCAGAAGTGTCTATGAAAGTGGTGAAAAATGACTCACCTTATCCTGTCCTCTTCAACGGCCCGCAGCTGCTTGTCTCTCTGAAGAACCTCCAGGACTCTCTCTCTCTCCAGAGCTTGAAGAAAAGTTAAATCCATCTTTGAACAACAGCCTCTGATCATCTGTCTCTGTCTCTCTGCTTCACTGTCTTCTTATTGTTCCTGTCTCCGCCTCCTGATCTCCCCTGTAACCCTCCCCCTTTTACTGGACCCAGGCTCAGGTGTCTTCTTTAGTCTTCTGCAGCTGAAAGAGAGAGAGAGCAAAAAGTGCGATAGTAAAGGTTATCTACGTGCTCTTCCCGATCAGGGTCTCCACAGAGCCTCCGTCCACGTCAGAGCCAGATATAGCCCTCCTGAGCAGATATGGCTAGTTGCAGTAGTTTCACTGTCTCTGCCTCGTCAGCAGCGGAAATACCCTCTTAATGTGCTTCTCTGTAATTGCGAGTGAAGAACTACATATCTGCCACCTGATGACGCAGATAGTCAGCTTGAGTAACCTCAGAGCTCCTACAGGACCTGATAACCACATTTGGGCAAGATCTTGATTTGTCTCCCCTCAGCTTTCCTCAGACTGCTCATGTCCTCATCTTCCCCTCCTTTGTCAGTGACACAAGGTGTCCCCCCCCCCCCACAGTATTCAACCCCTCTCCTGGCAAACCACCACCGCTTCCTCAGATGCAGAAAGAGCAGCGATGCTTCACTGATGGCAGGGCTGCAAAACAAATCAAATGCCAACCCTTGCATTATTGATGGCTGACGTGCGTCTGTGTTATTGCTGTGCTAGTTTCGGTTTTCTCTTTTTTTTTTTTTTTTTTGCAGGTCAGTAGACTTATTCAAATCTTATTCTAGTAGCTAAATAAGCCATTTCAATAACAAAGCGATCACCCGAAGCTGAAGATTTTGTAAATAAAGATTAGAAGTCTGTATTGTAGCGTGTAAATACAGACTTAAATGTATTAATGTTTTTATTTTAGAGCTATAGTTTGATATTTTGGAAATTATACTCATTTACTTTCTTGTCAAGAGTTGGAGGAGAAAACTGATACCGCTCTCATGTCTGTACAGTAAATATGAAGCTACAGCCAGCAGCTGGTTAGCTTAGCTTAGCATAAAGGCTGGAAGCAGGAGGAAACTGCTAGCCTGGCTCTTGTCCGATGGTAACAAAATTCAACTAGCACCTCTAAAGCTCACTAATAAACATGTCATATCCCGTTTGATTAATCCGTACAAAAGCCGAAGTCTAAGAAAGACAAGTTGTGCCAAACTATTTCTTGTGCAGTGACTTTCTCGTGAGATGACAAAGACTCCAGGAATTGCTCATGTTATTGTGTCTTTCCGTTGACTTTGCAATCAATCACACTTCCTCTAAAATCTGAAAACACAGAGGTGCTGAACAGAGCCAGACTAGCTGGTTCCAGTCTTTATGCTAAGCTCCTGGCTGTAGCTTCATATTTCCTCTCAGCTCAGAAATTAACACATTTCCCAGAATGTCAAACTATTCCTTTAAGCTGTCGTTTATCTCATAAGAGGGTCTCGTTTTCAAACAGTGCACATCTCACATGGGAGCAAAACCCCTTTTTCTCTTCAACAGTGGATAAGTGAAGCATGGGGAGTAGAGAGGAGGTGAATAGCTGGATGCCAGTCTGTGTTGGTAGATAAGAGCCTGTCCTGGTTACTATCCAGAGCTGCCAGGAGGCCGGAGAAAACAATCAGTGTCAGCTGTAATTAGGCTCACAAAAGGACACAGCTGTTATCTGTCCTCTGCTGACGTGCACCATGCCCAAAGGGAATCTCTCAAGTTGTAGATATCAAAGACAAATGTGCTATTAGAGGGAGGTTGTGATGCAAGAGACAATTATTCATGCTCGTCTGTGATTGGATTCCTCACTTGAAGGCCGACAGCCCCTCCCATTGGCAGTTTGATAGGATGCTACGCGTATAGGGGATGATCACCATCATCACGGCAAAGTACACTCATTTCACACTCGCCTTTACTATGCAAAAGGCCCACAATGATTCAGGCTGTCCGTGGTTTAGTGGTGACTGTGAGTTAACATCCGAGAAGAGAAGGTGGGAGCCCATATCAGCCCACCACAGTATTGACAGTAAAGGACACCCGACTGATTATGCTCGGACCCAAATATGGAGTCTGCATGTCGTGAGAAAGACCAAAGCGATCACGAGATCTCTGACATGTTTCCCACCCAGAGTGTAGCTTCCTGGAAGACCCGTGTGAGTGCCTGAATACCTCGAGTCAGCCCTGGCAGCGTGTCTGTGCTTACAGCCACAAGCGAATTCCAAATAAAACCCCATTGAATGTCACGGTCACGCTCGCAAACCACAAACTAGCTCGCACACACAAACTGTGGGTCCTTTGTTTTAGAAAGTACGAGCTATTCTTCCAAACACCTGCCCGAGGACACACAAACGCTGCATCTCAAGTATCTCAAAATACTGGTGTTGATGTCCGTGTATTTTTAAAGCCACGTAGGTGGTTTCCAAGTAGCTCATCTTTATGCAGTTCTTTACAGTATCTCAAATGTCATGTTAAAAATAAAACGCAGCAAAGTTGGAGTCCCGAGGAAGACCCAGCGCCCCCCGCCCCCCCCCCCCCCCGTACTGCTCTGAGAGACAATCAGTTCCCCATAGTTGCACCTGCTTTTGCAAACAGTCATACAAGACTTTAGGGAAAAAGAAAGTCATGATTCACACCAAACCTGACGTTTTGAAGCTAATGACTTCACGTTGTCTTCTGCATGTAGAGATTTATAGATATGCCGTGGTCGGTGTCGGTACACCTCATGCAGCCAGCACACCAGCAGAGAACTTAACGTTAAACTGCACAGACAACAGAAAACCTCCACATAGACCAAGGTCACACACTTAGTATATGCTTTTACAGCAGCAAAGCCTTTGTTGCTGAATCTCAACTGAGACATCACTTTGACTCTGAAGAAAAAGTAATTAGACAACCCAGCCTGTCTTACGTCAAAAGGAAAGCGAGCGCAGGTTTGTCTCATGAGAACTAGGTCACTGCAGAGTTAAATGGTGCAGAGCAGAAATCTGCAAGATCTTACCCTTCAGCTCATTGCAGTGCTGGAGTGGTCAGCGCGAGGAAGTGGCAGACTTTATACACCGAGGGAAACATACAGAGCTTCCTTCCTTTTTACGTTCACACGTACTGTTGCAATTTGGAGATGGCCAACAGAGCAGCTGCTGCTCGGTTATGTCTCTGAAACATTTCCTTTGTTTTGGGTGTGATGCTCTGTGCAGCTAGTGTTTCTGTGCGACCTTAATCTAGGTGTAGTAGGTGAGGAATAAAGAATACAGAGTCACAAGGTCGGTGCAGAAGAGTTTTTATATGAAATTGTGTATTTGACCATAGCTGCCATTTCTGACAATACTGGGGAGAAAGCAGCTGTAAAACATTATGGATATATCTGTTGAACTCTTACTTTCCACAAATTATCTACCAAGCACAACTTCCGGAGAGTTTCTGTGAAAAGCAAAGAGAAAACTGATCAGAAACTGTTGATACCAGAATTAACGTCAGCTATCCACACACGGATGGATTGGGACTACCGGGCACAGACAGTTGTTCAACCAACAGCTGCACCTGCAGAATGTCACTGAAAGAGATGCAAAATTACTATAAATAGATGCTAAACAATTACAGAGACTCAAACGACCATGAAAAGACGTAAAATGAATACAAAGAGATACAATGCGACTCTAAAGAGACTAAACTGACTATGCAGAGATGCAAAACAACCACAGATGCAAAGCAGTGCAAAACACGTTCAAGAGATGCAATCGACCACCAAGAGATGGAATAAGACAAAGACACGCAAAACAACTACAAAGAGATTAACACAAAAAGATGCAAAACAACTACAAAGGAGCTGCATTGTTTTAGTTATTTTGTCCCTTTCAGTTTGGGTGGTCAGGGGCCTTTTGAATATTGGTGCCCAGTAGCAAATTTGTCTCATAATCCATCCATGCATACAGTACACATACATTTGCACGCACACTCAAATTTAATAATTTTCTAATAAACTGTCAATATGCAAACCAAAAATGTACAAAATACTAAAAACATTGGTGCTGTATAAAGAAAATACACAAACGGCAACCATGAGCGACAACATTTGTCAGGTGAAACCTTTTGTTAAATTCTCCTGTTGGGCATTTTCCCTGCTGCTGCAGCAAACTCTCCAGATGTGTCAGCAGACAAACACAGCTGTTTCCAGATTGTCATGTGTTTCTCAAAATGCCCCTGCAAATAAAAAGCAGCTGTAATATAAATAGATTCTTCTTCATTCAATGTTTCTTTTCCCTTTTATTTTGCTCCTGCCAGACTTTCCCATCTGAGGAAATACTTTGGAGCCACACACCAGATGTGGCGGCGTCTTTGGTTCAGAACTTCAGAGCCTCATTTAAAAAGACAATGCTCTCCAACTTCTCTATAAAATCATTTATAAAAAACACGAACAAACAAATATACAGCTTTTACACGTGAAACCTTTTTGGAACATATTTCATCAAAAAACTGGATGGAACTTAATGCTGGGATGAATTTGGTTTGAAGACAGGACACTTTCAGAAGTGAGGCACCTATTAAACCCACTGATAGTCGGTTAACGGTTTCCACGTGGACAGAGGCCTGTTGTGCAGACCAACATGGCTTCCTTCGGAATTTGAAGCTTCAATCGATAATGTCTGACTTTAAGAAGTCTGTAGAAACGTCTTGAGCTGTAGTGTCTCTTCCACTGATAACCTGTCGTGGTAGAAGCTGAGTCCAGTCAGGAGCTCGACGTCTCGGACTCGCGCTGTGTGAAACTGCAGCCATTCTTCCACCCATGTCAAGTCCGGCCCAGTCTGCAGAAAAACAAAGATAAAAGAGGAACCAAGAAGATGCATTAATGGGCGATCCTTTTTTTCCACTGCAGGGTCTGCCAGCAGGTTTCCACAGAGGTTGGCTGACATGAGTGAATAAGCAGAAGAGGAGTCAGTGGTGTTTACTCACAGCGCAGCTCTCTGTGTGGTCAGGTCTGTGGGGCAGGATGAAGGACTTTGCCTGCAGTGGACCCTCGCAGTTTAGAGGGCTGAAGGTCAAGTTCCCACAGCTGGTCAGGATCATGAAGAAATGTGTCGGGATGGGAGCCTCATTCCTGGAGACACATGAGATCACAGGGTTTAAGAAACTGCTGCCTCCTTTCTAGAAAGCTCTCGTTTGAACTGATGCGTGCAGCAAAAACAACTAAATACTTCATTTATAAAACCTGAGCTGAACAAGGTCTCAAAGTAATTACCTGCTGGTAAGGTTTCAAATTTAAATCAACATTATTAATCGATTAATACTAAAAAACTCCGCTAATCTGCTTCTTCAGAAGTGTGTGGGTGTCGTTTGATCAGATTTGACTGACATAAGATGCGTCTCAGTTCAGGGACCACATCCTTCGAAGGCTGCCTTTGAAGGCCGAACAAAGAATTCAAATATTACGCAGCAAATAAGTGACATCAGAACAAGGTAAATCTTTCTGAGCTGCAGGATGGCGAGTAGATTAGTTTACTTTTGGACGTAGTAGAGTAAATATTTGCATGCGAGTATTTTGCATTTTCGTGTTTACTTTTTATGTCCTTGGTGTGTTAAGGCCTTTAGAAGGACGCAGCCCCTGAATTGAGAAACAGCTATAGGCAGTGACAACCCACCAACATCATCACATTCTGAATCAACTCTAGCTAAATCCTGATTGGTGCATGGGAGAACATGACATCACATTGTTCAAACTGAGCCCCGCCTTCTTTAAACCACAGAGGACAAGCCCAGAGAAAAATCAAAATACGTCGATCTCTCAAGTGAAATAACTGAAAAATGTGTGTTCATGCAGGAACTTATCGCCCACAAAAAGATGCTGACTGAGAAAATTAATTTTCAGGGCCTTTAAGTTAGTGTGAAATCAGTGTGGGGTGTGTAAAAGTTTCTAAAATATTTCTATTCAAATACTAGGACAGTCTAGGTGAGTGTAATTCATCATTAAAATGAATACTTCTTGGAAGTTTACCGCACTCAGACTCAATGCTAAGCAGCAAGAAGACCTCAAATCTTGAAATGAAGGCTTTGCACATAAACGGTTCAAAGAATGCAGAATCTTTTTTCCCCCTCAAGAAAAAACTGTAAAAGTAGTAATAGCTAATTGCATTTTAAGTTCAATTCAATTTTATTTATATAGTGCTATATCATAAAGTTCTCTCATTGCACTTGTTAATATAGAGCAAGTCTAAACCAACTCTATAAGTCTAAGCATTCGTGGGAAGCTGAAACCTAAAAAGGAAGTTTCACCTTCAACCACAACTTATTCATAGAGACAGAAGACACTGCTCTTTCCTTTAATACCCAAATTGGAAGGCTGTATTTACTAAATTAAAAGCTAACCTATATTGCTCATTGATTATCATATTAAGGACGATTGTAGAGCTTGAACAATTACTCAAATATTTTGATAGCTTTAATTATTTTTCAAGCAAAAATGCCAAACATTCACAGTTTCAAGCTTCTCTAATGTGAGCATTTGTAGCTTTTGTGACACACGCCACTGTAAAAGTGTCAGAAAAAGTGACAATAAATAGGCAGATTAACTGATCATGCATTTGTTAGCTGCGGCCTCGATTGCCTGGAGTGCGTGCAGCCGACTTACCCTGAGGGTGCTCCGAGTGCATCAACATTTCCATCATAGTCTCTGTCGAATATCGGCCCACTTATGATGTTGACTCCGTTCAGCTGTTGTAAATATTTTGGAAGCAGGACATTATGGACATGGGCCCAAACATCTGCGGTTAGGAAAAATACCTTTTAGTTCTCCAAAAATACATAATTGATGATACAGTGGTCGACAGAAAGAAGTCAGTGATCAAATCATCACCTTTCAGTTAAAACTGAAAAGGAATAATTTTACATTTTGAGAAATACACTTTTAACACTTATTTTATGTTTGTATTGTGATATTTAAGTCAATAAACTCACTTCATGCATTTCCTGCCTTCTCACTCATCCATACAGTGTAAACACAGTCACACCACCAGGGGGCAGCATCTGCCATATGATTCACATTTAGGTTTCCAACATACACACAGTGTTTGGAAGGGGGGTTTCCTTCCTATTGCACTTCATACTAGTGAGAGAAAGTTTCCATTTACAGTGGGTGGCCCCAGTGGAAACGCATCCAGCGCTGTGATGTCCAAAACTTCGCAATACATTAATCTCCCGACACAATCAACACGTTTTACCAAAAGCAGGGCTTATCTGTGCAGACTAAGACACCACACTTTTAAAATCAAATCATGCCAAACACCCACATACTCATACATATGACACCAGGGTTTTGCAATGCTGTGTAGTACCGTGACAGGAACAGACTGGGATCATCATGGGATTTACAGAATTTACACAACACTTGTAAGAGCAAAAGATCAAAAAAGATCAGGGTGACTGAACATCACATTCTAGTTAATCAGGTAACAAAACTAAACTCCCTTTAAAGTGAATCTTATTGTGAAGAAAACCGCTGTGCCTACAGTAGTCCGGCAGGAGGATTAGGCCTGGAAAAGTTCCTCTGTTTAAACCTTTAATTGTGCTTTACAGAAAGAGCTTAACCAAATTAAAGTACAGAAGACCCATATAATCACAGTGGTTAGATCTTTGGACTCCTGTTATGTATACTTAAGAACTAAAAGTATAGCCTGTTTTTTGGAAATCAGGTTTGAAAAGCAGAATATTGAATTAAAATGGCTCACGAGAACGGGCAAACCCCAATACCTGCTCTAGGAAAACCTGAACAATTTAACAAAACAGAGCATGACTTAATGTCTAGTCTAGAAGAGTCTCTCTTCAGGTCACTTGTTAATTAAATTGTTCAGCTCTCATTCAACTCAAGAAAGCACCCAGTCGGCAAATTAACCCTTCTGACTATTCAATTTTGAACTCATGCACCACCATGATTCCCTTTGGGTGCAGCTCGAAAACCAGTAAATTTCACGCCCGACTCACCTTTAAATGCAGGGAACATTGGTGCCATGTTGCTCACAATTAGAGAGTCCGAATCAGGTCCGCTGGCACTCAGATCTATACAGAGAACAACATGAGGTGAGGAAAAAAATGTAACGTGTTTGCAATATGGGTATGAATTTAAACACAATCTGCATGTTGTAAAAGTCTGACATGTGTACCGTGGAAAAAAAAAAGGGAATAAAGATTGACTGGCTGACACTAAACTTCACATGTTGGTGGAGGTAAATACAAAGACGTAAAGCTGTAACAAACAAATTTGACTTTTTTACTTGAAAAATGCAATGAAAATGACTTAAATTATTGATCAATCGTCAAAACACTTGCAGATTAATTATATAATTTGGTGAGTCCTACTTTCTCACAGCTGTTGGGGAACTTACTTTCAGTCCGTCACTTCCCTTTTTGGAGCCACCTGATATCTGAATATCATTAAAAATACAGTGAAACTCCAGCATCCCAATTAGGGGGGATGGGGCCCTCTTTTACGGTTGCAGGCCGAAAGCATGGGTGCGTTTTTACATGAGAATGTGGCTCTGAAACACGTCAACTTGAATTCAACACCCGGCTGGGGACGGCCTGCTATGACCCCCTCCACCACACACACACACACACACACTCACTGGGGGGATGCAGCAGGCCATAGGACAGAGCGAGGTTGTTTCTGTAGTGCAGACACAGCTGGCTGGAGGCCAGTGGGATGCGGACGTCCGCACGAACACACGCCTCCGAGTCTGGGCTCAGGGGATAGACTCTGGTCTGAGAGAGAGGATCAGTCAGTGGTGGACAGTATGGAGCTGAACTCGGTGTTGTGTAAGATCACTTGGCTTGGTTCTGCTTTGTATATGGGTCAGCGAGGGCATTGCACTGTTTCTGTTTGCAGAGCTCCCTAAAAATAATCTCATTCCCCTCCACTGTCATAGAAGAAGATTAGAGTTTTTGAATAAAATGTGCTACTTTTGAATTTAACACTTTATTGTGGGTGTCAAAATGTCCAAAAGGTTTCCTGGTAAGGACTATGGGATTTTTCAATTTGTAAACTTCCAAGTAACTAAAAAGGTCCTAGGTGGAGTTTTCAGTTATTGATGACACCAGTGGCCATTAAGGAAACTGCTGTCAGCATCCTGTCGCTCATGTTCACACTCCATAGACTCAAGTGAGCATCAGCGAAAACTGACATATTTTAATGTTCCTGTGTTTTATTTGGACTTTATATGGCTTCATGATACTGACCACCATGCCATTTGCAAATGACTTTATCAACTAATGTTACGAAGCAACCAACGGCAGATCCATGCCACATAGTTACGTTACAGCTGGCTGGCTGAACTTAGCTTATGTTACAGTTGGCCAGATAAAAAAAGAAACCACACAATTTAAACCATGATTCTATCAAACCATAGTGAAAAGAGAATACAGTACGAGCCATATTTAGCTTGTACTGTATTTGGACAAAGTTTGAATGAAAACAAATGATGATTCTATGATTCACACAGAATAGCACAACAGTGTTAACTCTCAAGGGAATGTATCACTCTGCCTGAGGTCATGATTTACACTAAGGCTCAACCGCATAATGAGAAAGACAACAACAGTTTGAGCCAACATGAGCACAGAAGATGAGTAACAGCTGCTTAGAGAAGGGATTCAGACACTAAACAACCTCTTACAATCTCCTGCCAAACCCTAACCACAGAAGAAATAAAGCTGGGACAACTCAACTGTACAGGCTATGTTTAGAGCTAAAAAGGCGGCTCCAAACAGCGGACTCACCAGAGGCTGGATGGTGTACGACACCCAGAGGGGCATGAGGCGGTCTTTGCTGTATCCGTTGAGGTAGTTGGAGTGGTGGAGGAGACAAAAGGTGGCGCCTGGTTGGACGACTCGAGGGGTGCCAAAAGGATGGTGGAGGCGACGTAAGCTGGCTTTCGCACCTAAAATAGGGGAAAATGTATAAGCGTCACTCAAACACTTTCGCTTTAAAAAAAACAAAAACACACAACTTCGAAAAGATATAGTCAAATGACACTCACTGGAATTAGTAGTCACGAGATGTCTGTTCATATCTGTCACCTAAAAACAATTTCATTCTTATTAGTATGTTTGCATTGAATACATAATAATCTACCACACTTTCACTATTCACAACAATGGTTGTCGAGATATTTCAGTTTGACAGACGGACACTGCCAACCCTAGAGCCACGCTGCTGGCATTGCTACAAGAAACGCATGACCTCAAAACTCATTGAACATACCATTTCCTTAGTTTGGGATGTACAGGTGCACTGCAGATCGTCAGTGGGGGTGGGGTCGCTGGCCTCACAGGGGGTGTCATGCGACAGTTGCGCTGGGTGAACTGGCAGGTAGATGGAATGCTTCAGAAGGTGGTTCAGACTGCCGTGAGTCCCGTTGTTTGGAGCGGGGCGAATTCCGAGGAGGTCTGGAGGACAAAGAGAGAAAACGACAGGATGGGAACAAAGAACAGTACATTTGTATCTCACACACTGGACAAAGCACAGCATTTGACTTTAGAAGAAAATATAAAATAAATTCAGCCATTATGACAGAGTTCCAACAACATCTTCTGCACTGGGGTTATCGGTTGAGATACAAGGACTACAATGTTGTTGTCATCTAAGAAGGTCAATAAGCTTATTTACCAAAATGATAAACTACTCCTTTAAATACTAAAAAAAGAATAAAAGAAGCACTTACAACTAAAGAGGGAAAAGTACAGGTGTGTGGACTAACAAAGCAACTTACCACACATGAGGTTATACACTTCAATGTTTTCAAAAGGGGGCACAACAGTGTTGTCTTTAAATGCTGGACCGTAGCCAATGAAGATCGCCTGAGAAGGGTAGATTAACATACTGACATTAATTTATTTGGAGACATTTCCAGTTACAAATCAGAGAGTACAGTGAACTATCCAAACAACTCTGCCCAGCAGCTTGTCAAACCTTCATTTAAATGCTCTGTAATGATGTCAAACACTCAATACCATGATTATGTGTACCATGACGTGTAAATATCCTCTGGTTTGAGCCAAATGCAACTGAAGCACAAAAAAAACACTCTTTTACCCCTCGTTTCCTGGAGGCCTGTTTAAGATCTGTTTACTGCTACAACATCCTTCAAGATGCCGATTTGGATCCCGATAAGGCCGATATGAATCCTGGGTGACGCTCCTCCTTTTTCACAAACGGCTACCGTGGAGCTACTTTGAGCCAATCATTTAACCACAAGTTGAGCTACTGAACCTCACAGCCAACAGCGGAGAGCTGTCAAATGCCAGATGCGAACAAGTATGAATCATTCACACATTGGTACTAAAGAGAAGCTCATGTGCTCAAACATCCTCTAAATAAAACTAATTGTAAAAATGGTATGTTCAGTATTGAGCACCAACCTCAACTAATGCTGTGGTTCCATAACTTTCTCTGTCATATCACCGCTTGGAAGCGTTTGCTGGTAACACTTTTGTGGAGGTCGAATTTCAGTGACAGAACATCAATGGCATGATGCTTTTTGCACATGTCATTATGCATTATGCATATTGCATAATTGCAATAGATGCAATATGCATATTGCAATAGATGCAATATGCATCTATTTATAGAGTTGGCTTGGACTTGCTCTATATTAAAAAGTGCTATGAGATAACTTATGATATAGCGCTATATAAATTGAATTAGTTTCTGTTGCTAACCTGAGCCTTGATAACCTAGCCAGCATTTCAGCACTCCTTTGTTTATTGCTCCAAAAAGAGAATATATTGTTAAAAGCTGAGAAACAGCTGCATCGCTGCAGGAGACCCAGCAGCCCTGAAGACCGGCTTGATTATTCAGCATGTGGAGACTCGGCTGTTCGATGCCTCTTGATTTTCACGGAGAGAGTTTAAATAGTTTATCCTTTGTTATGTTCTTAAGCTGTGAGAATAAATTGTGGCCAAGTGGTGGTCCATGTTGGATTGTACCTTTCAGGAGTTATCAGGCCAACAACCTTTTAAACTTACTGGGCTATTTTGGAACAACATAGGCCTGAGAGTCATCTTCAAATTATTCAGAAACTGATGTCAGGGGATCATTTAGTCAACTCTAAATCACCGGAGATGTTTTATCAGTTTGAATAATGTAAATAATGACACAACAGGGAGTGGAGCTTTTGTCCAATCAGCTGCAGTAAGGGGTGACGTTAAGGTCTCAGCAGTAACGCAAGTATCTGCAAGCATCTATTGCTCAGCCAACTTCAATCAATCACAATCTATTCATATCACACCTTTCAAACAAATTAAATACAATTCAAGCTATTGACAAAACGTAGGATGTTAAAAATGGATTTGGAGACTAATGCACACAAAAAGTGACATCAGTCCCAAGCGAATGCCTACGGAGCTTTGACAGACTGTAAATATTTTTCTCAATGTGTCAGAGTAATCACACTTCCTGTTTTGCTTTAATCTAAACAGAAACATTTATAGTGGCAGCCAAACACACATCCTCCTGTCCTCTGACCTGCATGTTGGTGAAGAGGTTATCTGAGCCGTGGAATCCGCCGGTGCAGTACTTGAGTTCCCAGTAGGAACTGTTGAGATAGAACACAAATGTTTCACCCGAGGAGCTACAATGAAGACAAAGACCGAGAGAAATGAAGGGTGGAAGCCACCATAATAACCACTATGTAACCGAAAGAGCGAGTCAAATCCCACCGCAGCTACATTGTTTACTGCATCTGTCAAGTCGACCGATTTAATTCTTCAGCCTGAAGCAATTTTCCCCGATTACATGTTGAGTTGTACAACTCCTCGCCAACATACCATGCTTCATTCATTATAAATGATTGCTAACACTAATTACTGTAAATGCTTCAACTTCTGTGTGGCCAATGAACTTTTTTTTGTTTTTAACATCAGACATTCACATCCACAACATCTACACTTTACCATAGCTCACATAAGACTTGTCGACTCCTGAGTGATTACTGTACCAGCTCTGGTATGTTACACTGAATATAACCACAATCTAATCTTACTTTATACCTTAAGCATTCCCTTTTAAATTGACTGCTTAAATAGTGCATGAACACTTAGTTTTAAAAAGGTTGGCCTCCTCTCCACTTCTTTCTAGTCCTTCTTGACGCTGCACAGTTTGATGGCCCGACAGTGAAAACCTAAAGTCAGCGGACTGATCGGTGACTTACAGCGCAGCCTGCCACCCTTGCTTCATATAGAGGTGGCCTCTCTCTATGCGTTTGTTGTTAGCAAAGTGCATCCTTTTGGGGAGGTTTTCTTTGAGGTATGGCCTCATTGGCTGGTCAGGGGTCCTGCACTTCAGGACAGACACAGAAGAGAGAATCAACACACAGCAGAGGGAGGACGGGGTTTGTTTGACGTGACGCCAAGCAAGCAGATAATCTTTCATTCTTCTTGTCAATACAAAAAGTCACATTCGGAATATTTCGCATACCGACAAGTTCTTCACCAGGCCGTCATAGTCGACTGAGGAAAGAAACACAGGACCAGGTCAGCCACACCGGTTACAAGCACTCTGCCAATAGAGTGATGTTGCAAAGCTGGGAAGGAAGGGTGTTAGACAGGAACTCACAGGAATAGAAATTATCCGGGAGGCGTGTGGGTCTGATGCGAGCAGCCGGGCCTTGGATGACAGAAAAGTCAGCAGTGTTGCTCAGGTAGTTTGACACATATGCTGCCTTTGCGCATGAAGCCTCCGCCATGCCTGTGAAGAAAGAATATTAATTTGTCATCAGTGTTTTTCATAAATGGTAAAGATTTGTGTTTTGTGCTTTTACAGAAGTGGCCACAATAGCTTGAAAACTGCAACAAGTTTATAAAAAAAAAAAAAAAGATACGAGCACTTACAATTTACGTACTTAAAATTTACAGCTTACTTGACATTATTTTGGGTGTGACATGTGAGCACTGATTAATCTTTTTCTTGTACTTGATGACTAGCTGCAGACTAATAACTATCAAACCACATCCAAAATTTAGATCTTCTCTTGGCGATGTCTTTGATGAGGATAAGTTGGGCATCGCCCTGAGCCACATTTACTCCCGCGCATTGGTCTTTACTATACCAAATTACAAGACTTAACATATGGTCTCCAGATGTTCAGAGAAACCTTTCGTCACACAAATATCCTTTTAACATACCACTGACAACAGTTTCTCCCGGTTTATTCCCAGATAACAGACTTCAGATTTCTCTCTGGCATGGACCACTAGGTTTCTCCTGCAACAGGTGCAGTGACTCAAACAAATCAAACATTTGAAGACGACACTGAGCCTCTAAAATCCCCCTCAGTGCTGCACAGGCTCCAAAACGATGTCACGTCTCACTGCTGGGAAACCAGAGATTTTGGAAGGATGCCCCAAGTTTGGTTGTAAGCAAATGCAAAGCTTACAGTGACAAGACAAAGACAGACAAAAGTGGACAGAAAATACCAAAGATTTCTCTGAAATGCTTAAAAAGGTGTCAATTTCTCTACCCATTGTACAGTTGGAATTTCATCTGAAAAACTATTCTTAATTTTTCAGAAAGAGTACACCGTAAACTGTAACCCAGCTGCATGTGGTTAGCTCACCGTGGTCGGACAGGATTATCAGGTTGACACAGTGCTGCAGGTCTCTCTGCGTCAGGCCATCCATCAGCATGCCCATAATCCTGTCCACATTTTCCAAGGCCTGAACGACCTGAAGGCACAACACGCATTTTAAAGCTTCAACAGCCAACGGTGTCAGGAGAACAATCTCTATCATGAAACACCTGAAGAACAACTTGCTTCAGCAAATAAATAATTAACAAAGACTATGAACTAAGATGGCTTTGTCAGTATGGTTCATAACCTTGACTTTATTTAAATGGGGTTTGGTTTAACACTTTGAACGAAATGATTCCTTTGACAAGGTTAAATGTTAGAGAACATTAAACATGAATTGGCTACTATTTTGACAATTTACGTTACGAAGGGCAAAAAAAATGCTAATTTCACCTTTTGATATTTTTTTATTTAGATATGATAGAAAACAGAATCGCTGCGTTTCGGACTGATGGTCAAAAAAACCAATTTGAAGATGTCACCTGGGGGCATGAGGAAACTATTAAATCAGTCATCTTTAGTTGCAGCCCTAGTCATATCACACAGCTCAGTTAATTTCACTAGAATTTTCAACTTCATTCACTTTTCTTCAGTACGTGAAGTTTTTCCACAACCCTTCCTGTCCTAACGTGACGCCAAATGATCCGTCTCCATGAAAACAAAACAGCCTCCAAGACCTGTTGAAGACCATGAGATGCAAGTGAAAGGTCAGGTCAGGTTTAATGTTTAGTGAATGACTGACCTGGCTGCTCGCTGGCCCGTAGCGATGTCCTGATGAGTCCGGTTCATCCAGGTACAAAGTGTAGAAGTCCGGTCTAAAATCACAAAGACGAAACAGTGTAGTCTGATGTTCAGTGTTTTATTTCACGGGGGCTCGGAACATAACCTTTATAATGATAATGAAGGACATGTATTACCTTTCTCCCTGAGGTAAACTGAGCCAGTCGAACAGCGTCGACACTCTCTTCTCAAATGTAATGCTCCTGCGCACCAAAAACACAGCATGTAATGTATGAGCACATCAAAAACACCACAACATTATGCCATGCATTTTATTATGATGAATTTAAAAGTACGGAACATAGCGGCGTCGCTCTTACTTGTCGTACAGCTTGTAGAAGTCTGGGAAGGTGCCATTGATGGCTACATCTGAGCCAGGCCAGAAGAAGGTCCCTGCTTTCAGTTTGTGACGCATGGCAGTGAGCCAGACCTGAGGGGAGGAGAGTAAAGACAAGAAAAGGAGGAAACAAAAGGGAGACAAGAGTAAATGACAGGAAAAGAGGGTGAGACAAATGGAGAGGAGAGGAGTTGAGCGTCATCTATATTCATTATTAATTCAGACAGACTAAGATGTAGTAGGCTAATACCTAATTTATTAGTCTCTGTAAATCACAGGAGCAGCGTTTAGTCCATTACGATAAAAGTGTAATCCGTCACAGCCCAGTCACCACTGATGGAAATCTAACTGCATAGTTTTATGCTAAATCAATACCCATTAGACTGATCTGCCGGTAGAAGTGTTTTATTTACGCAGCAGGACTGTAACCATGTTTCGGCAGATGCGCTTAGTTGTATTGGCTCATTACAAAAGAATGCATTCCAGGCGTCATCATTCATCTATGTCTCCTTCCCTCCTGGAAAGTCATGTGGCCGTTGCGTGGTGTGTTTTCAAGGGCAGCAGTCTGTCACGCAGTTGAGGAATGAGATTTAAGAGGCATCCCACTTAAATTGGAGCCCACAAAGTGTCTAAACAAGCACAAGTCGCAGCCCTCAAGCTGTCATTTAGCACAAGAATACATAATTATATCGAGAGGCTCATTACGGGGAGAGCCGATTCTCTGGGATGAATGAGCACAGTGCTTCATATTTGTTACACAAGACAAGTGCCTTCTCTTGATTCATGACGGGTTTTCCACAACATCAAGATGATAACAGTCATGTATGGTTCAAACCCTCAGATGAGTAAAGAAATTGTTATGAAAGCATTGCTCAGAACTGGCCTGCTGTATCCTTGAACAACAAAAACTACCTTTCCTGAAAATCCTAAGGTGGTTCAGAACTGTTTCATTAGTTCACAGCTTATTTTTTGGGGTGGGGGCGGGGTTCAAGACTCAGTTACAGATTCATGGCCACACAGATTCACTTACTGGCTCTCCTTGGTACCATTTTGAGTTGAATTTCTCATCAGATTTCAAGCTGAAGAAGGCGTTTTGGGTCACATCGTACATCTTGTTGTCCACGATCCCATGAGACTCAGGATAAAGACCCTGCAGGAATCAGAGACGCACAAAAACACACAATCAAGGTGAGTTGTTTTGATAATGTGGCTGCAGGGACTTGAAGTGATTACCTCCTCTCTCCCGGCTTTCCTACCTAAATATTACTGGTAACCACAGGAGTTTATTTTTATTTAATTGGTGAAATCCACCTCTAACCTCACTTCTGCTGCTTTGACTCTACATAAGCACATGTGAGCCACAAAGCCTCAACAGTAACCTCTATACTACTGTGAAGAGACACTACAATAGCGGGGTAATAATTCACTGTTAAACTGTGATACACTAACAGCAGCATCAAATACATAATAAGCTTATGACATACAATTAATAATTAAAGACTAAACCAGGAGTTTCCAATCTTCTTCGCTTGTGGCCACTACGAGTTGTTGAATCTCTCAATGTAAAACTGAAAAGCAAATATATTAGACATTAGAAAAAAAACATACAAATTTTGTGTAGTCTTCTTTCCTGTCCCATTTATTATCTCACAAGCCCTCAGATTTATCTTGTGACCCTATGTAGTGGCCCCAAGCCCTAGGTTGAAAACCACTGCATTACATTCAGATGTCTGAGTATTTAGAACATTTCCCTATTTTCATTCCCTATTTGTCCATTTTGCTGAAAATACTTGGAAAGTCTTCACATTGTTATATTGGTGCTTTGGAGTCATTTCTCTGCCACTGACCAATAAATCAACCCCTGACAAGAAAATACTTACAGTCACAATGCTGTAGTGGTTGGGAAAGGTCTTTGTGGGATAAACAGGCCTCATGTATGCTGCTGTTGTTCCGATGTTTCCTGCAACAACACCGTAAAATTCAGTCACACCAGGATGCCTAGTAAACCACGAAGAGCTGTGTTAGTCAACAATGCCAGTGACTTACGTAACTTGTTGATGATGGGAAGGTGGTGGCTGTGATCTTTCAGATACTCCGCCCTGAAACCGTCCAAGGACACCAGGATGAGAGGCGGCTTGGGAAAACTGGGTGGAAAGACAAAAGAGGAAGAACGATGTTTTAAGCAGACCCTGAGGTGGAGGTTTGTGAATGGGAAATGGAATAATTCCTCAGCAGGTGACATGGATAGCTTTGGCACCAGTAGCAGTATTGTTATGCAGGAGGTCTGTGTAGAGTACACAAAGCAGCTCTTTGACTAAGCAGTCAAAAAAGAAAAGAAAAGTCAAATTACAGACACAGAGGAGTAGAACAGGAAGACAAAAGTGATGCAACTTGCCATAACTTAAAGACTAAGAGCGTTCTGTTATTCTGTTAGTCTATGCAGATGTTGTTCCCTGAAGTGAGGCATGGTCCCCCCCATTTCATTTGGGAGCACTGCATTATTTGCAAGAGTTCTAGGTTATTGCATCATTTGCTGGGTATTGAAACTTTGTGAATATTGACCAGTGGTATCGAGTAGTGGCAGGTAACCATTACATGATCTGTCATATTGAGAGACTTCTTTGATCAGATATTTTCTGATCTAAGACCTCTGACCTTTAGTTCTTCTACCTACTATATTTTTCTACTTTTTTTTTTTAACTCTAATGCATTAAAGCAGTTTGGCATGTTGTGCTGTCAAAATAAAGGTTTCATCTTTCCCCAAAGTAAGGCATCAAAGAAAGCATTGTGAAAATTGTCAAAATACACCCAGCCCTGTAGAAAAATTATATTTTGTTTAAGTACTTTTAGCTAAAGCAGTATAAAATTATCTTTTCTGGGCAGCAGAACAAGCTGTAAACAAACATTCACCTTATAAAGTTGTTATAGCTAATGTGTTAGCAAATTCAGCTGACACAGAGCAACATTAGAATTCATTTGTAGTCGAGTTTCTGGCCACCTGCTGAATTTAAGTCCAATATTAACTCCTTTTATCGCCGTTTTTGGTCTCCACCATTTCATGAGACAAATATGGAGGGCAACATGCGTCACGTAAATGTTATAAAGGATTCAATTAACTAATTTCTATTTGGACAACAAAAACAGGTGTTAATACAACTCATCTTTCACATGACAATGATGATGGTAGTTGTAAATTAATAAAAATTTAACATGTTAAAAAATGTTTGCACTCAGCATTTTCCAAAAGGGCTTCTTCTTTGCGTGTAAAAGAAAAACCGCACATTAAAATCAAAGTGTGGTTTGCAAACATGAAACAATATAAACAAACCAAAGAATGAGTGACTTTGATATAAAAAAAAATAAAAATACAGGCAACTTTAATTTGTTTTAAGATTTTAAAACCAAAAATAGCTTCATTCAGAGCCACAGGCTTTCTTTTCCATAGTCTAATGAGTCTGTCTGGGGTTACTCCCTTACCAAAGGAGAAACACACACACACACACACCTGATTACTCAGAGTCGTTAGCCTGGTTTCCATAGAGACAGCTTCCCAATAAACTCAACATTGCAAAAGGAAACAGTCATGTGTTTGGAAAATGTACACACTTAACAGACTGAGCAGCCTCTTTTTTTCTCTGTAGTCAGTTTCATTTACACTAAGAACTGCCTACTGGGAACAACGGACTCAAGATAACTGTGGGCGATACAGATGAAAGGATTCATTGTTAGTACTAAACCATGCAAAACTCTACTGTACGAAGAGGAGGTGATGTAATCCAAGCTAGGCCACCAGAGATTTGAGGTATTATTCTCCGTTATCACATTACAACAGCAGAACAAGAGTGTTGCATTACCCGGGCGGACACCGTGGCTGTTGAACTTCCTCATTGAGTGCTTGCGTCCAGAGCTCCCCTTCTGCTGGAAAAGAGGAGTGTTGTCAGTCAAAATGGTATGCTTCCAGTTGCATAGAGTATCTTTTTCTGAGATACTGTAACTGTAACACACAACACTGATGTGGGGAGAAGGGTGAAAATACATGAGACCTCAGAGTCTTGTCTATTTCATTGCTTACAGTAAGAAGCTGATTGAGACAACAGGCTCTCAATAGGCTGGGATTAGAGTAATTTCACTCGCACACAAGAGGAAGCAAAAGAAATGCCACATTTCCATCCACGTGTTCATGAGATGACTTCAGACAGAGATTTCCTGTGCTTCCTGGCCAGTGAAGTCTTTCCACTGGTTTTTCCGATCTAGAAGAGAGCACAACTCTGCGAACCACATGAATATGTTGCGTAAAAGCACAGATGAGAGCAGCATGGAAATAATCCATGGGCAACAACGAAATACTCAACCATCACATTTTTAAGCCATGTTCTGTGCTGGACAGGATGTGTTGACAGGCAATAGAAACCATCTGGTCTTTGTTCTCATGGAAACAAACCAGGGATTTAAAAAAATCCCAGGTGTGATCATTTAACTAGTAACCACCTCATGCATGCACACAGGACGTCACTAAATGTTCTTAATCTGGTCCGGCGTCCCACATGTACAGATTCTTTTAAATTTTTTTTGACACACCTGTCAAGTCTGGTGCTGACTGGACACATGACAGAGAGAGTCTTAGCACGTCAGTGAGAAAACCCCTCTTCGCTGCCTCTCGAGGCCAGCGGTGTGGTTTTGGACTGAACATGGGGATGCTCCGTCTCAGGAGACAAGTTGCTGCGGCCTGTAATCCACGAGAGAACCAGCTCTCAGCATTTTATACTACACACGGTCAGCATCTAGGAAGGGGTAGAGTGCTGGGTTATTTTTATTTCTTTTCATCCGTTTCCAAAAAGGCTTTACCGGGAAAGCAGTGTTGTGAAAGATGTGGACGTTCCAACAAAGCTGCATAGATGTGAGAAAACTAAATAGGAGTCCGGGTGAGTGAAAAGTCAAAATTGATTCTTCCCATATGGCGTTCCTGTTAGCTGGGTAGGAAGTACAAGTTAAAAGGGAAATGCCACAGCAGAGAGAGCACCCCGCCCAGACTGGGGACAGTCGCCCACAGTCGCCGCCTCTGTCCCCGAAATGGAAGAGGGGTGTTTTGGCACGGCGGTTTGCAACAAAGAGCATACTGATGCCGCTGCCCATGTCTAACCAGAGGGAATGTATAGCTGAAAAACACACGCCGACCTCGGGTGAGCATTCCTGCCTCGCTTAAAATGTGCATTTACGACGTGTAAAGAAAGCGCGATTGCACCACCCTGACAGAAACAGTCCCTGTGAACAAATCATATGCAGCCTCAGGCGTTTACATTCACTCGTGTCTCTTTCACAGGCCGTTTGGTAACTTAACCCTCCTTCACTGCTGCGGTAAATACTGACAGTTTAGAGTTTCGAGGTTTGCAGCCTCCTCTGCCCACTGACAACCTAGTAGTATGTATATTTTCAGCAGCCTTTACTGAATACGTCCTCAAAAGGTGCAACCTGAGATGGTTATTTCTGTCTGTCTCTCCAAAGTGTCTTCAATGGCTGCCTGTGTAGTAGAGTGCAGACCACAGCTCACAAAAAGCTCGGTCAGAATACAGTGAGGTATTGTGAATACATGCGAGTGAAATCTTAAATCTGTGAGAATCATTAAAAAAACATTTTTTAGGAAAGGGCAAAATGGTTTGTTTTTTGGAGTAGCGCCGCACAGGTTGTCAAAGTTAAAGCTCATATTTGTATATTCTGATGTGAATATTTTTCCAGTTATCCTCATAGCATATGCATCCCAGAGGAAAATGAGGTCAGCCGAGTCATTCTAGTGAATTCATTTTAGTGAATGAGTCATCCTCCTGATCAGATCCATCAGGGTGAGCAGGACAGGGGATTGCAATGTGCACTGGTGTCTGCCAAAATGTCTGTTTTGATAATACCACTGGGTGGCGCTACATTCAGGAATCTAAAAACCCTACACATAGACATTAACACAAAATGAAAAAAAATCCCCTCAAAAATATATTCTGTTAAATATACTGTCCAATTTCATTTTTTAAAAAAACCCACACATTTCTGCTAACTTTTAGTGTTACTCACCAAATTTATCGTGTGTATCCTTGAGGCCTGAAAATGTGTTGAATGCAAATTTTTTCTCTTTTTCTTTTTTTTTTTTTTTAACTCAAGACATTTGCTAAAGCATTTGTTTTTAAAATTCAAACCTTCATTGATCACATCCAGGCTTGCAGCCACATGTGTAGCGGCACACACCCTTGTGCACATTCCAGCTACTACGTTCATGAGCACCTTTGTGATACAAACAACACTTATCAAAACATTGCCCTGTTGTGATAGTTGTGGTCAGCTTTAAAATGCAGCCTTACTGTCAACGAATCGCATTGCCCACTGACAGAGTGACTGCGGTGATGGATGCATACGATCATAACATAGCTTCTATTGCTGTGAAATCAAGACAGTGAAAAGTTCGTCAGTGCCTACCGTTGCCATCGCTGCTCTTTCTCAGAGAAAACACCACGGCCAGGATGATCACCAGTAAGCACAGCAGCAGAACCTACAATCCAGAGGACAAGTCAGTCAGGATGTTTGTTAAAGTTACTGAAGATAGCAGTTCATAAATCACGTGTAGCCTTCAGCAAACATTATGACGTGGAGATTGAACTCTTGGCTCTGGCGAACAGATGGTAGAAGGAACGAGAGAAAGTCAAACACTATGTTGAATAATGAGCAACAGTGTTCCTGCCTGCGCTTGTAAAAAAAAATTAAATAAAAAAAAAGTGCTATTGTTACAAATGATGACCGCCAGTGAACCTGATAGCTGTTAGCAACTGCAGTGCCCTCGAACTTAATGTAGGTGAAAACTGAACAAAAAGAAAAACAAATTTCATGATAGCTTGAATTATGTTGAGGTGAAAATGGCTTTTGGCAAAAGCTTATTCCACTGGCACTCTGGACACACTCGAGTGTCAGCTACATGCCTTGTAAACTATAATATAAACACACTGTAACTGCCTTCCGACTCCCTGAGAGAAGTCATAAATCAGGAGATTTCACAGTATCATGAGGATTGGTTTTTATATCCAGCGACGACTCTGAACGTGGCAATGTCGGTTGTTCACTCGGTCCAGACTGAAAAATCTCAACTATCGGATGGCTTGTACAGACATTCATGGTCCCCAGAGGACGAATACTTCTGACTTCGGTGAAGAGGCTGACATTTTTTCGTGAATCCTGTGGGAGTCAATTTCACTATTAATCACATGACTGATTCTGCTCGAGGTTTCTACCTTTAAAAGGCAGTTTTTCCTTGAAACTGTCACCTAGCGCTGCTCATGGTGGAATTGTTGGTTCTATACATAGAGCTGGTTTACACTTGCTCTATGATTATGATATAGCGCTATAGAAATAAAATTGAATTGGGACGAGGCAGGAAAGAAGTCAACAGGAGCAGGTGGGACGGGAATCCCCTGACTTTTCCCTCTAGCGCCACCATGTGTTGTGTTCAGGGGCGCAGGCAGCGGAGAAGGGCCGAAGCACAGACTCCAGAGGTGGGTATACAATGATTTAATTAACTTAAACACAAACACTTACATCCATGTCGCAGTGGTAACAGTAAGTAGTTATTGCAAGTCCAGCTCCAAAAGCAGAAACCGATGTGCCATCCAATCCCAACACAAGAAACCACCTGACAGTAGCCCGAGAGGGAACAAAGGAATGAGACCGGTTTAAATAATCCAAGACTAATGAGGGAACGAGAGACAGGTGAAACTAGAAGACAGGTCATTCCAATCAAACAGGCAGGAAACGAACCAAGACAGGAAGAACATCAAGAATAAAACAGGAAGCACAGAACCACACTCCACAGTCGTGACAGCATGATGTTATAAATGTGGTTTTGAGAGAAACAGAAAAGAACAATTACTGGATGGATTGTCATGAACTTTAATACAGACATGTTCATGTTCCGCTCAGGATGAATTGTAATAGCTTATGTGATCCCCAGACTTTTCATCTAGCGCCATCAACAGGTCAAGATTTTAAATGTGTCCAATACTGGACCAAATTTCTGACCAATTCTGACCAAATACCTAAATATAATGCCATTCCCGTCAGCCTCAGCTGTACTTTGTGCATAGCGGTAATAATTAGCAAATGCTACAAAGCTAACATGCTAAACTAAGATGGTAAACATTATCTCGTGTAAGCATGCTGACATCAGCATTTAGCTCAAAGCACCACTGCAGACAATTAGCGCCTCACAGAAGCTGCAGACGTTTGGTCTCATTGAGTGTATTTGTCTATGCTTTCATTCATTCACTATTTTTTCAGTCTTTAAACACGATGTGATAAATGTCTTGCAGCGCTGATTTATTTTATTTGATTTATTTCCTTTCCTAATCATTTCCATATTCCCCCATACACCATCTCCAACCATCCAAATGTTGATTTTGGCACTCTATAATTGAAAAAAGAGGACGGAGGCCTAGCTGCTTCTTAAACGGTTGCTCACTGGGCCCCTGCGACACCCTTCACCAGGCCTGCAGAGACTATTATGGTCATTTAATTAGTGTGGAGTTTGAAAGCTGGTTTAAAAAAGGTGTCTAGCCCGTATTAAACATCTCACTCTTGTCCTGTAAGAACGTGGTTTTAGAACTCCTATGTTTTTCTTGCTTACATACCTCTTTAAACATCTTGTGACCCCCTCAGATTTATCTTTCGGACATTTCTTTCGGTTTCGTCTCAATTGTCGTTTCTGACCTCATCTTATCACCTGTGCTGAAATACACCCATTTTCACATAACATATATAATATTTTCCCAAAGCAGACAAACTTACCTCTGTTCTGTTTTAAAAACTACGACTTCAAATAAAGCTAAATAACACACAAACATCCAACCAAAAGCTCACTTGTATAGAGTTATATAGAGTTGGTCTAGACTTGCTCTGTATTAACAAGTGCTATGAGATAATTCTGTTATGATATAGCGCTACATAAATAACATTGAATCGAATTGAACTTTTCGGAGGATGTTTATACCATGTTGAGATACACAGGGAGCAAGTGAAGTGGAGGGCTGATACTTTGACTTGTTTGAAGACAAGCCAACACTAGATCATCATTCATTCCCTTTCATTTAGTCATTCTAAAAAGCTGCAGTTGTGTACGGTTAGTCTCAAGGAGGAGGCCTGTGGGAATCACCACCCACAAGTAATCACATCATGATGCACATACACAGACATTCCCAGACAGGTATGGAAATGTGCTGATTGTTTGTGTGCGCCTGGTGTCTGGGTACGAGCACTTATTTTCTCCAGCTATAGATGAAAAGAGAGACAGAGACCTGGAGTGGACGGGCTCCTTGGGAAAGACGTGGTCTTTGTGGGTTGTGAAAGTAAACTGGCCGTCTGGTGGAAACCTACTCGTCTGACACTGAAACACACTGCTAACGTCAACTTTGTCTTTACTGTTTACACGGTAAATTACCTGCTCACGGTGTCGGGAGTCAAACTCGAGTCCACGTGAAGACGCGAGCATGAAGAAAGTCAGTATTAGTGTGTGTTAGGAAAAGAAAAAAAAAAAGTCCTGTTTTTTGTCTTTAGATGTTGCAATTTCGCAAGACCTCAAATAACACTGGAGTGTAACAAATACCAATATCACAATTACTAACAGATGCACGGTGACTGATGTGCAACAGGACGGCGCATATTGCTGACTGGACTGATTTTCCATCTGTATTTAATCAGTATCGAGCAGACAGCAGCTGGAAGAAAACGCTGGTTCGTGAGGTTCAACATGGACTTTGCTGGTAAATAGTTTAAAAGGTGTGTATACTGTCAACATGACATCTTATCTGCACAGTTTATTTCTCAGTGATGAGGCAGATTAGTGGGTGAAAAGCTACGTCAGCTATATCTCACTGTAATACAACTGTCACGTTTCTTTGTAATTCTTTCAATTACGGTTTTAGTCTCAAAATGTGTCCCAGCTTTAGTTTCTCTGTGGAATACGTGAGGTTTGTCTCAATGCCTTAAGGAGATGTGGACAATAAAAGCTGCTGATGTTTCTGGCAGCGTTTAACTCTGCGACAACAACACCAACAGAACAGTTGCTCAAATGTCGAAAGCAGATTCTCATCCAGGCCATAGATAGAGGGAGTCTCTCTGTGGAACACGTGAAGGGCAGCTGGAATCGTTGTTTGGCACAGAATACTGACGTTTGGCAAATTATGATCCAAAAGCAGCAGATTAAATATCTGAAATAGGATCCGTTGCAAAAAAAACAAAAAACAAACAAGGTCACTGTAAAAACCGACTTTCTGACTGCACCAGACCGTCATCTGAAAAACAGTCAGCACTGTGGTCCTGCTTTATACGGGCAGCTGTAGATCATCTCCACCTGTAGAGACACTTCTGGCCTCTGTCCTGTTGCACTGGAGTGAGAACATTTCGTTTCCACTTTCACACTTTCACGCTGACTGTCTGGGCTGTTTGACAGCTGTGCATCACACAGAGAGTGAGCAGCGTACAAATGCAGACCCGAGGTCGTGCCGTTTGATTCCTTTGCCTTTCTCTGCTGAGTACTCTCACCATTAATCGATTCGTCGTTTAGTCTACGAAATGTCCCCATAAAAAGGCATCCCATAAAAACTTCCCAGAGCCGATGGTCTTTAAACATGTCGTGTTGTTTGACCAAAACTCCAAAAAAAACACACACAGATATGCAGTATGCAGTCATATTTGACAAAGAAAAGCAGCAAATCAAACTCAAGCTACGAGAGTTTGCGGACACATTACAAGTTTATAGACACGTTATTAACGAGGTCCTACAGTAACACTACAGGGCTTTATTCAGATACAGAAAAGTAAAATCATATTAATATTAGGAGGTCTAGCAAGGATCAATGTATTGCAGTTAGAAAGCCATAAAAAAACTATGTTGTAAAAAGCACCAGCTGTACTGTTTTTACTGCGTGAAAGTCAAAAAAACCACCGTGTGGCCTTCAAGTGCTGCTTGGTGGCCTGGTGTTGAGTGGGGTGTTCGTTGCCCTGGACGTACCCCAGTGATGGCCTTACAGTGGCTCTTCCTCTTCCCTCCGCGTTCACTGCTCCTCCTCTGACTCTCCAGCTCCGGCGTCCCAAATAAAGCCGCAGCCTGCTCGGCCGAGCGGTCCTCTCCTTTGGTTGCCTCCATGCTGCCGAGCGCCAGTGTTTCCCAGGAGGGACTGAGGCGCTGCGTGAGCTGCGGGACACGACGCCTCCGCTCGCGTGTAGCGCCGCCTCGTTTCCTGACGCGTCCCAGAGTTCACGGAGCGGCAGCGGCGGCTTGTATCCGACCGGAGGGAGTCGGAGGCTGCTTAAAACGTCTGTTCGCCAGAAAACTTCATCCTTGGCCACTTCACTCGGTTTTGAGTAGATAAATAAAAAAAGAAGGGACAAGCTGCGTTATATAAATATATCACATAAACCATATTCATGTAAGTTCTCAGCTGTAAGGCGCGAGCAAACGGTCAAGGATTTACGTTAAGGAGACTGAGTGCTGCCGCCATCTTGTGGTCAGACCGGAATGGTGCGCTGCACTCAACAGGTCATGAGCAATGTGCACCGATCAGCCATAACTTTATGAACGCTGATTCATTTTCCTTTTGCTATTCTCAAATGTCGAAATGTTTTATTGGTACTCATATAGCAAACACATTTTCATAAGAGCAAAGACACACATGTTACCTTTTAAAACCATTAATAAATATGTGCAATATGTAAAACCATAATTTACACATTTAAAACATTTGTTTTAAGAGGTATCACAGATAAAATCACATATACTAAAAGGTTTACTTAAAAGGTTTCCATATTGTGTACATCAAGGTGTGTCGAGTGTCCATGTTAAAAGGTTTTTTTAAAGTATTTTTTTTAAAAAGATAAGTAACTGATAAGAACAGATGCTACACTTGATCCTAGCCAAAAGAAAGACAAGCGATACCATGAATCTTCTTTTTCTTCTTCATCTAGTTTTATGGCTGTTGGCATCCATTTTGTGCATTACCAGGAGGGTGGCACAGATAATAGACTGAATATCTACATCCCTCTACCTGCTCAGGTCTCCCCTAAGGAGGAGCTTCTCCGCACCAAAACTCTCAATAACGGTTTAAATTTCTGTTTCAATAACAACTCCACTCAATGAGACAGAAACAACATACACTATGCCCGGTGGATGAGTAAAAGGACAGAAAGTGTGTAATTTTTAATCAAAGTAAGGTTGCTGTACAGATAAATAAACGCGTCCTGGTCACGTGGAAGGCTGTAGTGCAAGAGGGATATAAAACGTGTGAACTATGCTATTTACTGCCGGAAAGAGAGCTGTAACTTCTATTTTAAACAAAACTAATGTCATCTGAATTAGAAATGGCAAAAGAACCTTTAAATCATATAATAAGTCCTCTCTGGGGGAAGAAAATAGGTTTGACCTGTTAAATCTCTGACAGAGAACAAACACCTTGTCTGTGAGTCACATGCGTGATTTCAAACCGTGACACACTACTGAGCTGTGGATGATAGATTCATGCATGAATCTATATTCTATTTTGCAGCGTTTTGTTGCTCTCTTAGCGACACCTTTGCATGCATGATCCCCTAAGGAGTACATACAGTACATACAGTACATACAGTACACACTTGTAATATGCTGTAGGAATCCAGTTAGCCACAGCATGAAAGCGTCCACAAGATGGCGATGATGCAACACCGTTAGAGTAACAGTAAACTGCCTTCCCTGTGGTAGAGATATTTTCATTAAGCTACGAAAGTGCTATTAATATAACATAATACTGCTCCTGATCCCTTCAGCTTTAACACAGGCATGTTTCAGCTATCTGACGTCCAGGCTTCCTTCAGATCCAGTTGTGTCCTGTGGTGTAATCCTGGAGATCACGTGTGGCTGGAACCCCGTGACCTCTGACCTCTGCCTTGTCCTGCACTCATAAACAGCCCAGGGTTTACTGTTTATCTTTGTCTCCCTGTGAATGTGTGTGTTTGCATTTCTGTGTATACTGTATGTGTTAATGTGTGCGTCCTGCTCAGTGAACTGCATGTCTCTCAGCAGACTGTGTCCCTACAGCTGTCCCCCGACCCAGCTGGATCTTTAACGTTGACCTCCACATGTAGCACTTACTGTTCTCATTACATGTTCCTCCTGATGTTTCATCAACTCACACTCCTCATGAACATGCCGTAATCCTTGGCCTGGCCAGAATAATCTCCAAACGCACCAAAGGCACACTGAGCTTCAAAGCGTGTTACAGTCCTCCTTGTAGCTGGATTACTTTTGTAATTTGATTGTTTTTGTAATTCGATTACTTTCATAATAAGATTATTTTTGTAACTGGATAGCCTTTGTAACTGATTACTTTTCTAATTGGATTGCAAGTGTAGTTTGATAGCCTGTGTAGTTGCTTTATATTACAAATGTAAGTTATCTAATTATTTAACCCCCTGAACTCTGTATGCTACTGTAAACGGTAAAAATTCAAGTAAAAACGGAAAATAATAAATTACCATGTGAGTTGATAACTTTTAAACAGATTTGATTAAAACAATTGTGATATGATGAAAACAGAGCCATGTTTCATCATTTTCCCCATCTTAGATTCATCACTCACAACACAAAATCAAAAACTAAAATCTGCTCTTCTTCTCCAAATCGATAATAACATTCATCAGGTAAGCCTTTCAGGGCGACCTCCGCTGCGGCCTCACAGTTAGTCAGTTAGTCTACGATGTATTTCCAGACCGCTTGCATGCAGGTTTTCAGCAAATGATAGAAGCCAGTCAATGTGACAGCGAAGCACATCGTTAAAAGCTCACGAGCAGACCAGGCCTGGCAGATGAGAGCCCAAATCTCGATCAGTTAGTCAGTTAGCCAGTGGGTGTGGGTGTTGATTGATGGTTTGGGCGTAAGTAACAAAAATATCTTGCTGTAAATGAAGGCAGCGCACAGCCCAGTTCATTACCAGGGCAACACTGTTTCAAAGAAAATGTCAGTCACATTTATCAAATCAATTGACATTTTATCACTATTTTTCAGTTCACACCCATTTCATCACTTCCATTAATAATTTGTAAGCATTTTCATCACTTCCATTTTTAAAAAAAAATATTTTACTTGAGGCTACTTTCCTTAAATGATAAATGTCAATTTGTGTTGTTTATGATTAACGATGAATCTAAGACGGGGAAATCATCTAACATGGCTCTGTTCTCATCACAAGTGTTTTAATCAAAAATGCTTTGAATGAATCAAATCACTTGACTATTTATCCCTCCGCTTTTCATTTCACATCAGTTTCTACCCCTCTACCTTTCAACTCACATGCATTTCCATCATGTCCATTTTTATCGGTTAATTATTACTTTCACCTCTCATATGCAACAAGTGATGCTATTTTTCTGTTCTGCAGTCTCTGCCATCTGAGTCTGATGCTCTGAAATCAACTAGGCATCCTTGTTGGAACAATTCAAAGCCCCTGGCGACACAGGAAGTGAAGTGCAGTGTCTTGAACCCAGACCGGGCTGTGACTTATGAATAACACATTGGGGACGAGCAGCGGTTGGTGTGCTTAAAGAATGAATCAGCTGACAGTTATACGCACATCTTCCCCATGAGATTCTCTGTAGACGTTCGTAAATCTGCCATGGATTATTAATTCAACAATCCTCAGCATCAGTGCATTTTACCGAAAGTTTCTGTCTCCTCAGACATATCTGTCACTTGACTACCTGTCAGCCAAGATTTACAGTAGAGCTGGATGTCTTTGGTCTGCTGTTTGCGTTTGCTGTCGTCCTGAAATAATGAGCACCTTTCAGTGCTTTTGATTTACACTCACCCATAATTGGAACATAAAATAGTGCTGCCCACCTACTGACTTTGTGTAGATATGTTGATTTCTTTTTCACTGTTCTTGATGCTTATTGAGCTCTTGATGTAAAACATAAGACTTACATGTTCCTGACCGTACAAAGGTTTGCTTGACATTTGTTATATTTATAAGAAAAGAATCAGCACAAATGTGACCTGAACGTTTTATAAATATGTTTGATACTGTTACTGAACTGTATAATGGCAAAAGAAGAACCAGAAAAAGCTTTTTCACACCTACTTATGTGGGCGTGAATAAGGCTATTCTTGCAAATGATGCTGTGAATATGCTGAGGTGTCATTTGACAGATAAAAAAAGGCAAAGCTGTGGATGCTGTCAAACCTGCCCTTATATAACTGTGATAATATTTCCACAGGTTTAAAACTTTGCCGCCTTGCTTCTCTGTTCTATCGCAATATGACTCTGAATATAATTTTTGTGTTTATATCCTCTGTCATGCTTCAGGTTCATGCATAATGTCTTGTTTATGTTTCATGTTATTTAGAGTTTACTGGTAAGACTAAGCGTGTACTGCCATGCTCTGTGAGGCTGTACTGAGGCACAGGTGCTTTGAGCTACATGCTAATGTCACGGTGACCATGCTAAACAGTATAATGTTCACCATGTTCATCATCTTAGTTTAGCATGTTAGCCCGTAACGCAAAGCATAACTGCTGCTGAGGCAGACGGGAACATCATTAGATTTGCAACAACGTAGTTGATATTTTTGTCTGCACGTATTGGTAATTGGCGGTAGACCGACTGGCCCACTGATATTGCCAAGAGCCAGTCGTCCTGATGCACAGGCAGAAAAAGAAAGGGAACAGATGTCCTCCAAAACGCCAAGACACATTGTGTTCTTAAAGTAAAGAAAGGTAAAAAGCCTTTATTATTGTGGCTACATGCATATTGTGTAGAGTGTATATTACTGTTTTATGACAGAATAAAATTCCTCTGGTGGGGGGGAAATAAAGAGGTGAATGTCACTAGAGCTTTCTATCACTGAAGAAGATATATTTTGGGAGATGTACCCCAGTACAGAGAGAACTGCAGGACTTCACATCCACACAGTGCACAGTGACAGCGTGGGACACATACTAACAGACAATGGTGTGCTCACATCGCTCCACACAGAAATGCATCTGTGGAGGAGTTATGGTCAGCATCTGCAGCTTCAGCCCAGGATTAAATTCTATCATGTGGCCTGCCAACCCCGATCAGTAACATGTAACCTGTTTCTTACACCTTGCGGTCACACTCAGTATTCTTTTTCTTAGTGCAGCTTCTTGAGTCTTCTGGCTTCTGAACTTGGATTAAGGTCTTAAGCAATGGCCTTAAGGTCACATGAGTATTTTACTGCCTGGGATGCAATCAAAATATTAACAAAATGCAGTATATTCAGAGAAACACGAAGAACACACCTGACTAAGTGTAGCTACAGCATTGTTGTTCAAATAAAGTTGTTTTTCACGTGAGAAAAAGAATCAACATGGTGTTTCTTTAATGTGACTTCTGAACAGTTGGTGATGCTATTAAAAAAAAAACGACGAGTTGAACTTGTTTGTCACGAGGGAATAGATTTCCTTCTAAAACCCTACATTTGTTCATCCCAGAATGACAAGTTTCTCTCAGAGGCCTTTTCAATTTGTGCAACATACATCACCATCTATTCTTAGACCCTCAATCTAGATAAAGGAAACAACTTTTAAAAAGAAATCTTACCAGAATTACAATATGAAAAAAAATTACATAAATAAAAAGCAAAATATTAAGTGCAATCCCATCCTGTTCCAGGATTTATACCAGTGAAAACTTGCCACATACTGTATTGGGAGTGTAGAACAACAAATGTCATAAACTAACTAAAGCTTAAAACACTAAAAAACATCAACAGGACTCATCTGTCAACATCTATGACAATGATTAAAATATGTCATGGTGTACTGAGCCCCAAAGACTGAATTGAGAACATTTTCCACTCTGAAATTAATCATTTCAATAAGGGGTGATCAACCTTCACCTTCACTGATCTCAGTGCTGGTAAGCAGGTCAGGACCAAACAAGTGCATTTAATGAAGATTAAAAAGCGATAAAGTTAGTTAAGTATAGTTCAGGTACTACAGACACGGCAAAATAGCCTTTTTATGACTAACATATTTACAGCATTATTTATCATATGCTCTGTCCCTGTTAAATAACCCGATAAATCAATTACTACATAACTCAGATATTTTCTTATATCTTATATGTTAATAACCTATTGACAAGAAACAAGAAACATCTGAGGAACATCTAAAGAAGAATAAACATTTGTGCTGGAAAGTTCAATGACCTGACAGACACACTGACAGACAGTCCAGTCCACAGAAAGCTCAGCTATAAATCTAAGGAGCTGTTAAGTGTTTCATTACCATGTGTCAGACGTGTCACTCAGTGGGACGCCAAATCAGCAGCAAAAACCCAGAGTTTATTCTCTTAATCATTAGCATCCAATAATATCAAAGGAGGGCCAGTCGATCAAACCTCCTCATCCATGGTATTCTGTGTGCCGTTGATCCATTTTGAGATAAATCAATAACTCGATATAAATGATAGATGACCTTCCACTCTTTAGGTTTAATGAGGGTGATGCTGTCGATGTTTATTGTGGATCTACGGGAGAAGAAAAGAAGAAAAGCTGGTGACAGGGTCGGTAATCACTGCTGAAATATTCATATAGAGAGACAAGTGTTATGTAATATCACATCAGACAGTGTTCATCACAGTGGACGGCAGCGGAGATGACAGAGACTGAGACAGACTGTGGGATGACAGGGCACAAAAGTAGATGTATTCTTCTGACTGTACATAACATAAGTGTGTCCTTGTTAGACATTTGAAGTCACCTTGGGCTCTGGGCAATGGGCATTTAATTATTATAACTTGCAGCCCTAATTTTAAATTGTACTTTTTTATGTAATCGGTCTTGTAAACCTTTGTTTGCACATGTTGCCTAATACTGGAGATGTCCAAAATATTTGTATGTACTGTAGCAGCTGTACCAACTGCAGGTGTACAGTTTCCTAATTGTGCAAATTGTATGCAAATAGCAAAACATAGTAATATACTAATACCAACCATGGTTTAGTATGTAGATTTGGAAAAATTGTGAAATCAAATCTGGAAAACCAGCATGCATACTGAAATGTGTTGATTTTTCATGCTAACATGCTCACAGTGTCAATGCTAATGTGCTGATGTTTAGCATATACTGGTAGTTTACCTTATTCACTACCTTAATTAAGCATGTTAGCATGATAACATTTGCTAATTAACACTAAACACAATGTACAGCTGAGGCTGCATTAGTTTTACAGGTATTTGGTCACAAACCAAAGTATTCGACAAATTAAAATTCGGAGCTGCTGACGATGGTAGATGAAACGTTAGTTGGTTTTACTAATTATGATTAGTAAATAAAGTATGCTTTTTAGTATTGCTATATATCATATCATGGACAGTGATGTTGATATAGTTTGACAAGTCAATAAATGCCCCAGTAAGGCAGAAAAGCATTTAACCTCTCAGATAAAGCAATCAGTTCTGAAATTAGTCAATTTCATGCATAATAATTTTCAGTTTGACCCAGAATCACATGGTCCAGTGGTACAACTAAACCATGACAACATATCCAAAGGTCTTCAGGGTATGAAGACACATGAACCAGAACCTTCTGACCAGTCAGGCTACCACTCTTACTGCTGCTCTCCAACATTTAAAAAAATCCACATTATCGACATTACAGTACGTCACCGTCTGCCGTCCTCTCATCCTGAAGAGCGACACAGGTGTATCGCACTCACTGGGATGCCGAGGCTTGTAAATAGATTCACCTCTAATTGGAGGGGTGTTTGGAATAATTATCAAATGACAGCAGGAGCAGCGGCAGAGCCACAGAGGCGGAGCAAATGATGGGAAAATGTAAGACTTTAATTGAATGTCAGCGGGGAGCTACAGGCCACATTGAACCTCATGTAATGAGATGTAGGCAGCTGATGGGCGCCCTCTCCCAAGATGCTTTGCGAGGGCGCAGACTGGGAGGGTTTGGGGTGGCTCCCGTCTCCCGGGCATTGCCTTAATGATGTCCTCATGGCATTGTGTAATGTGCTCTCTGGTGATGTTTAGTCAGCCTTACCAGCCCTGCCAACGAGTGCAAGAACTAACTAGTGTGTAGCTCACATGCTAGCTGTGTGTGTGTGTGTGTGTGTGTGTGTGTGTGCATACATATACACATATGTTGGTTCAGTACATCATTGGAGTTATTTCAGCTGGATGGTCATAAAGATTCCATGTCTCAACAAGAGGTATGGATTTTTCTTTTACCTGTGTGTTACGCACTCAAGACAGGGAGCTGGGAATTTGTGACACTCATGACAGAACGTCTCACAGAAGGACTTATCAATTGTCAGCGACCTGTTTAAGGAAATCTGGATTATTTTGCAGAAGAGTAGTATTTGTAGACACACCTGCGTATTTTCACTGACTGCATGCAGAGGCACACCAACAGTTCACTTCTCTCTCCCTCTATTCGTGAGTGTTACTCAGACATAGTTCAACATTCTTTCAACACAACAAGTCAAGTCCGTTTTATTTATTCATCCCACAATCAAAACATTGCCTCAAAGGGGTTTACAATCTGTTCAACATATGAAAAAACAAAAAACAAGGAAAAACAGAGGAGGGATCTCTCTTTCAGGACAGACAGACATGCAACAGATGTCGTATATATACAACAAACTATTTCACTGTTGGTGTGAGAGGCTGGATTATCCACTGGGCAAAGCTGTCCCAGGACTCAGGACCCTCAGGGGGCCCTGAAAGCTGGTGGTAATTTGATGAGCTGAACATTTGAGAATAAGCACCACTAAATTAGAATATCAACTGAAATGATAACAGGCTTTATTGGGTCCCATATTACTATTTTGAGGTCTAGACTTGGACACAACTTGGACAAACTTGTCCTGTGTCCTGTGTGCGTATATTTTTATTATCCATTAATCTCTTGCTAAATTTCTGAGTTTCTGAATTTATGAACTAAGCAATAAATCGTTTATTCTATAAATCGCCTAAAAATAGTGAAAAATGCGTCTTACATTTTTCACACAGCCCAAGATGATGTATTCAAATAGTTTTTTCTGTCTGACCAACAATTGAAAACTCAAATTTAATTTTCAATGATTGAACAAACCCTGAATATTTGGCATTTCTGTTCAATAAATTATTTAATAACGATCATCAAAATACTTGTTAATTGATATATGGATCAATAAATCCACATATTACTAAAAACCATCGACTGTAATGTCCCCAGGACCTGGAGCTAGACCTGGACCTGGCAACCTGAATGCATGTCCATCTTCCTATCCCCTCATTTGCTTCCTACTCTCAGCTGTCTAATAAAAAATCCGTTTAAAATGTGTCTACTTGAAAATGACAGGATACACAAAGCACTAAGACGAAGGGGCTCAATAGGGGCCAAAAGCACATTTTGCAGATAAGCAGGTTAATTAGGCCTTAATGTATTTTTAACATCAGCATCTATACATCTGTATGCTGTCGATCCTGCTTAGGTTAGTGCACAATGTGATGTATGTGGGCTTTAAGAGTCTCTTTATTACACTTCTGTTAAAGCTCTATCACAAACCAGGAGGAAAATGCCTTGTAGAGTAAAGGTAAGGTTTGCTAACTTTTTCCGCGAGGTCAAACTTCTTCTTCCAGCTCAGTCAGAGTCGCACGAGGTGCCTGGTGGCCTGCCTGTGTCTGTTGCGTCTCCTCCTGAACTTTCCACTGAGTATCCGCCTTATTAACTGAGCGTCTTTGCATATCACGGAGCACACATTACTGAGGCGTATGTCATCAAACCGAAGGCCTGCTCATGGGAGAGGGGATGAATCACAGCTAAATCACAGTTTAGGGATGCGCAGCAAATACACTGTGACGCTTATTATTATGTCTGCTGGGTTTCGCTGTTTACTTGACTTGTGTAGTCTCAGATAAATAAGCTGTAGAGATCAAATAAATATTGCAAAGGGCTGCACTGTTGCAATTAGTAAAGGCCATTTTGCAGTGTCACATGATTTAGAGTGTGCAGTCTCGTGCCTTTCCTCTCAGATGAGTCATTAAAATTTGATGTTTAGTTTTCAGTCACCTGTTTTAAAGCACCAGAGCTTAAATAAAACAACAATAAAATCATGCTCTAATCTACTTATTTCTTCTCAATGGATACTTAAGAAGATTACTTTATTGTCAATGTACATAAGGGATTTTTACAATCCTTCCTAGTTAACACATACTGTCCATCATAGAGAGGTCAGGGCACAGTTTGAGCAGTTCTGGGGTTCAATGGCTCTGTGCTGGAGATCAAACCAGCAACCTTTTTGGTTACCGGCCAGCCTCTCTACCTCTAGGCCATTCTGCCCTCGCCTTATGCAGCAGTGAACTTTTTGGAGGTTTCCATTCTGAACACCCACTAGGACCAAAGTACATCAAAGCTCTGACTTCAGTGTGGACTTTGCAGCCTATCCAAAATCGCAGTAATGAGGATCCAGGCTTGATCCCCATCTCAAACCACCGGGGGTCAGAGCCTGCCACTGAAACATTTTGTTTGACGGGTCAGTGGCTGCAGGAAGTGCCCGCGCTCATGAGGATGTATTGGTGATTACGCAGCGGAGGACACGCAGAGAGCTGACCGTCCTGCAGCAGAAGCCCTGCAGGTCTGCAGGACTCTACAGCTGAGACCAACCCTTTTATTTCAGACAGGCACACAACCTGAGAAACCAATAACACACACACACACACACACACACACACACACAACAAAGCACCATATTAAAAACATTTGTTTTTGTTTCTGTTGGTCTGTCAGCTTGTAAAGTTGTTTCTCATTTGCCTAAAACCTCCTTGGCATCGCAGGGTGGCTCTGTCCTCATGACATTAACACCTGTTAGCGTGTCACCACTGTTTGCAAATTGTAACTATAACAATTAATTGATGAGTGGGGTATTATTCTATATTTTTCAGCAAATCCCATAAAAAGACCAAAACCAACAATGAATTGATTCTTCTCACAAGTATTGTCTGTGCATCTAATGCCTGATAACAACTCCACTGTTGTCCAAAAACTATTAAAAACACATTGGTGAGCAACACTGCTGCACTGGACAACATGTAGTGCATGACAACGTGCGCTACAAGTTTTTTAAGTTCATCCCACGTACACCGTCGAGCTGAAAAACCTTCTACAGTACAGCAAACTGTGGATTAATCTGCAGCTGAAAACAATTCCCAACAAATGCACAATTTTCTCCTGTTTGAGTAACATTCACTGAAACCCACAGTGCCCAGGAAATAACTGAGGCCTTTTAAAAATAAAAGTATATATTCAGACCTGTTTTTACAGATTAATGCCTTAGAATTAGGACTGGAGAAATCAAAAAGCATCAAAAAGCAAACCTTTAACAATGGATGTATTATTACGACTATTAATCATTCTTTGTTTGATTTTATTATTGACATCTATAGCTCAATGATTCAATAATAGAGACATTATCTTTCTGTATTGTGTCTCTTATTTTAACCATTTTTAAAAGATACTGTATAAATCAAAAGGCCTTTGCAGACACAAGAAGGGGCGTAGATGCTATTTATTATGTCCTTGGCCTTTAACCTTTAACGAGCATTTTCTGAAAGGCTACGTTTTTGATCAAAGTGTCATGGATTAATTGATGTATTGATCGAGGCCGAGGCAGGCAGCACTTCAGTTTGGGAAGGGAGGATTTATGCAGGCTCAGTCACAGTTGACTTGACTGACCTGGTTACTGACGCCAGAGCTATTTTTGGCCTGGCTCACAGTGTGGAGCTTTGGCTTGACCAGGATCTAACAGTCCATGATAGAGCAGGTGAGGTGCAGCACAGATGTCATCCTCTGTCACAGGTTGGCGGAGGTATGGTTATCGAGGTGTGTTAGGTGGTAAGGATGTGTGTAATTCTCTGTAATGGCACGTTGGAGAATGACTCTCACATTCAGATGGAAATTATTTCACTCCAAAACAGAAAATTAAAGCACTTTATGACTCATGAAAAAGATCTCCCTGACGTGTCAGCAGAGCAACAACAAAACTATGAACGTAATCTCTATACTCTATTGCCCCCATGTGAGTTTGTGCAAAAGAAAGCGTTTGTTGAAGGAATAAAAAGCACTGAAATCTGATCAGGATTGCTTGACCTCTCTTCATAGCGTCCTCGCCAAACAGAGTCCCCATCTCCCGCTGACGTACAACACATCAGGAAACCACGGAGTGGAAACCAGTGACACTGAAGGTCATCAAACGTGACCCCAGTTAGACTTTCACTTGACATTTTGTCTCTGCGTCAAACCATCATGTGTTTCTCTTTCTTCTTAAATACACATTAAATTCCCCTCCATACACACACTCACTGTTCTGGCAGCTAAATTGCCAGACAGTGTAAACATACAATATTTGAACTGGGTTGGAAACTTTCATAATGAGGTTTATTTACTTTGAAGTTTGAAGGAAAAAAAACATTTCTGCCAGTGCCATGCTGTACAGGGGAAATATGAGGTCAAAGAGCAGACATTTGAGTTTCCCTTGGAGCCAAAGTAACAGCTGGATTCTGTAGAAGTTTAGTTGTGAGTCATATTGAGAGTATCGCTCATAAATTGGAAAAAACAAAACAAGACAAAATAAAAACCCCAGCTGCTCTGCTGAAGTAGCTCAGTCGTCACCAAAACACAGATCCTGTAGTCTGCATAGTTTCATAGGAATGATGATTTGAGGTACTTGAGGTACTTTTTAAATATTGCACTTTTGACAGATAGCAGATTAAGATTTTACATGCAAAATGTATAGGACATGATGCATACTGCAAGGAAAACGATCTCCATCCTGATCTGCTACAACATTAAAATGCTTCAGTAACAATAATCCAATTCTGTAATTCATAAAAATACAGTTCTGAAGGAGACATACTGCTTGCTGCATAATGATCAGTGGTGGAATGTAATTAAGTGCATTTAATGTTGACAAATCCAAGGTACTTGTTTGTTACTTGCGTATTTCCATTTAATGCAACTTCATACTTCTACTCCACTACATCAAATACTGTACTTTTTACTCCACTTCATTCATCTGACAGCTTTAGTTACTAGTTACTTTTCAGATTACAAACTATGTATTGCCAAATTTGGCGATTTTGAATTTGAATTTTTCTGATGACCTGAAAGATAAGGAGAAAATTGTTCTACTTCTTAAGCTAAATAAACTATATAAACCCCCTGTTTTGAATCAGCTGGAAAATGCATCATCACAAAGCTATAAACAGGGCTGTTTATCTTGCTGACTTGTTAGAGATACTGTCATGTCCCGTCTGTGTGTGTGACTGCGTTTCATGTGTTTGTTATTCCTACAGTATGTCTTGTATTTCCTGCTTTTGGTCTCCGGTGTCTGCGTTGTGTCCTGTCTCTGATCGTTAAGTGTCTCCACCTGTTCCCCTGTGTGCACCTGTGGTCCATCCCTTCGTTAACGTCCTGTGTATTTAAGTGTGTTCAGTTCCTTGTTTCCTTGTCAATGTATGAGAAGTCTCTGTTACTGCTTGTGAAGTCCATCTCTGCGTGTTGGATTCTACCTTTTGTTCCCTGGCGGACTTCACCTTTTGTAAGTTCCTTTTTGTTATTGGCCGCATTAAAGACCGTTTTGAGTCCTGGCTGCGTGCGTTTGGGTCCCTCCGTTCCCCCTTCACCCATCATGACAGATACGTGGTTCTCGCAGGACATGGTGCTACAAGCATATGATGATCTTATAGAATATGAAGCATTGCTGCAGACTAAACTGGCCAACAGTATATAAAATAGTTAAAATGAGCTCAACCTTAAGCAACTGCTGCAGTAAAATACAACATACACATTAACGCAGCAGTAATATTAATCCACTAATGTATATAAATATAATACTAAAACGCTTACAGGGACCGCTTTACTGCAAAATGACTTTTACTTTTGAAACCTGCTTTCACTTAAGAAAGTTTTTCTCAGGTATTTTGTGGTATTTCTACTTTTACTAAAGTACACGATCTGAATACTTCTTCCACCGCTGGTAATGAGTACTTTTCACTTTAAGTTAATTTAGTTGATACTACTTCTGTACTCTCCTGTAAGATTTTGAATGTAGGATTGCTACATTTACTTTAGTACAATAGGTGGTGATAATAATAATAATGTCTCCACCACTGCAGCTAAAATATGTTACAGGCAACCAAGACAAATGACGAGAGAGTATTTGGGCAATGATGCACGCAGTGTCTTCTCTGGGATGGGAGGGCGAAGGGAGAGAGGTGGAGATGGATGGATGAAGGGGGAGGATTCCTCCAGCGGGAGGGAGGTGCGGGAGGGAGGGGTGGTGCTGAATGAACAGCTCCTCGGATCATAAAGTAATCAGAGTCTCTCTGCTCCGTCAGAGCCGCACAGCCATGAGCCAGCCGAGCTCCCCGTCCTCCAGACCCGCGCTGACACTCCGCCCGTCCCCCTGACACACGCCACACCACCATGAAGAGGCAAAACGTGAGGACCCTCGCCCTCATCATCTGCACCTTCACCTACCTGATAGTCGGCGCCGCGATCTTCGACGCGCTGGAATCCCAGAAGGAGACGACCCAGCGGAGGGAGCTGGACCGGAGCAGAGCGGAGCTGCTCCAGACGTTCAACTTGTCCACGGAGGACTTTGACGAGCTGGAGAAGGTGGTGCTGCAGCTGAAGCCGCACAAAGCCGGGGTCCAGTGGAGATTCGCCGGCTCGTTTTACTTCGCCATCACTGTGATCACGACCATCGGTAAGAGCTCACCGCTGGGTCACCTGTGGGAACTTTGGCTTTTGTCTCACTGCAGGGAAACGAAAAAGTTGACATGTTGTTTTATGCGTCGGTTTCTGTTCTGAGGCTGATCCGTGACTGTGAACCCTTATGAAATAAATTGAAAGAGCTACACATTACAGCAAGGCTCTTAATCCTAATATTGTAGCAGATACCACAAAAGCTTTTACCTGCACAAACTGCAAAATAAATACTTTTAAAAACTGTATTGTTTGAGTAAAGACCACAGACTGAGGATATTAAGTATTAAGTACAACAGGAAAGTGACATGACACAAATCCACTGTAATTATTAAAAATATGCAGTGGTGAAGGAAGTATTTAATAGATACTTAAGTAAAAGTAAATACAAGTAAACATCTTCCATTGTGAATGTAACTTAAGTAAGCATTATTAGCTAAATGATAAAAAATAAAAGTGAGTGTTTTATTATTCCATATTATATTATTGTTCTGTTGCTACTGGTGCATTCATGTGTAGCATTTTGCTGTTTAGTTGGATCATTTGCAGGTACTCTTGTATTGTATATGTGTAGTTTAATCTGTAACAATGCATCATATTTTATAAGATCTGCAGATAAACTAGAACCAGACCTGTCGGATAAAAAAGTGCAATATTTCCCTCTGAAATGTGGCGGTGTAGAAGTATAAAGTAGCATGAAATGGAAATACTCAGATAAAGTACTAGCACGTCAAATTCCTACTTTAGTACAGCACTTGAGTAAATGTACGTAGTTACAATCCACCACTGCTGGAGGCATAGCAAACATGCTTATAGGTACATGACACAATATGATATGCTAAAATTGTCCCACAGAGGGAGGAAATACCATAAAATGTCATATTATTTATGAACTCAGTATTAACTACAACAGGTGGTGGCTATTAATCCGTATTACATAAAAAGAGGACACCGTGAAGTCTTATGACAACGTCCTATTTACAGGATTATTATATGATTTTTGAAGTGACAGTAAAGAAGGTTAAAAAAAATAGCATAAATGAGATAAACTTACATAATCGGAATATTGAATCACTGACTTTGTTGTTGTTTGTTGAATCAGCATGATGTGTTGGTGGAAACCTCAATACTGCGGCAGAAACATTGTGGATATTGCTTCACAGAGACCTTTTTTAAAACTCAACACAGAAAATTGTTCTACAAACAATTTGTCATCGGAGCCTTTTAGCATTTTACTGAATTGCAGCATTGAACAGGGGTCGCCGCAATGTCAAAGCTGCAGCAGCCAAAGTGAAGGACGATTAAGGACAAGCTTCTCTCCAAACACGGGATTCTGCTGCTCATAACTAAGTGTTGTCATTTGAGAGGATGCTCCAGGAAACTTAAGTTATGAGACATAAATTTGCCTCTTCTCTTGTGCTCTTGCTCATTATTACTGCTCCAAAAAGCCCTACAACACCACAAGGCTGCCAGCTCTTTACTAATTTTATTGCACAGCCTTCAAATATGGCCTGTTTCCTTACTCAGCTCTTTGCATGACACACTGCTTGTAACGACAACAACCCTAAGCTGGTCAGACATTTTAAATATGGGAAAGAATGCATTGTTTAGCTTTGTCTTAGAATTTGTCACTTTTAGATCTGTAACTTTAGACCAACACTGCGTAACTTTTGCTTAATAGCGAACAGCGGCCACTGTGGCCACAGGTGGTAATTACAGGACAATGGCCTTATTTTCCCATAAGTCTTTTAAATCAGTTGCTTTGAAGACATTGTGTTTATTGGTGGCATGCTAAAATATAGTGTAACAGAAGCATGAGTAGAAAAAGGCTCATTAATGTCTGTTACAAAGCATCTACCTATCGTTTCTTAGCATTAGCGAATGTTAGCTACTAGTCATACCAGACCAAGTAAGACTGTACTGTCAAAACACCAGAGTGTATTCCAATATACATATATTATATATGAATTTAACAAATGTTACTCCGTATCTCTTGGACATCTCCATCTCTTTAGAAGCCATGCTTATCACCATCTCCTATCTGAGCCTTCCTCATGTATTTATTGACCGGGGCAGTTGTCAGTAGTGACCTGTGACTTGTAACCCTATCAGATGGAGGCAACTAATTGCACACTAACCCAGCCCCGGGTGTCTGTAACCCGCATTCTGTAATTGTGAGCCCAGAGGCTGCTACAAACACAGTGATTGGCGTCCCGGCCTGCCATTAAGTATTAATGACAACATCAGACCCTCGTTGTTCCACTGGCCTCCTGGCACACGACATTAACATGGTAGACACTGTACTGCGCACACAATATCATGCAGCTATGACTTACAATAAAGTCAGCATACTGAGGCATAATACCAGAGTGAAACATCTAATTTGTTCACCTTTTATATTGAGCTGAAGCTGTGATTTATTTAAATTTTTCTGATGACGGAAAGAGAGGCAAAAACTATTTCTGTCACCAACTGAAGCAAAAAAAATAGATGTGACCCTCCTATTTCCTGTCATATTCTTTGAAATTATAATTAAAGTCATTTTAGAATGAGGACTCGGGACATTCATATCCAACACAGGACACCCCCAAGGGCCAGAGTGCTAGAGTTGATGTGAAAACAGCATTCTCTGTATGAAAAATCTAGTTTCTAAAGAGCAAGAGGGGCAATGAGTCAGTCTGGAGCTGACTATTTTGAAATTCATATAGGATATAACACATAGGCGGTTGATTCTATGAGCACAAATACTATCCTGGAAAGCTATGAATAAATATACGCTTCAATTCACATTTTTAAACTGCACATCCGGCAGTGGGAAGCAGCTAACACATGACAAGATCTGGCCCCAGCATGCTCTACTAATAATTAAACATAAGTGAAGAAGGGAGGAGAAGTTGCAATTAGTAATCAGCCATCACTTTCCACAGAGGAAAAGGGAGGCGGAGGGCAGAGTGTCCGTTTACTCACCCACCGCAGGGGTGGGTGGGAGGCTGAAGCGATGTGAGAAACATCACAAGGGGTAAATAAATGAGATTTGAGGGATAAGGTGCTCTCAAGATGGCAGGAGACTGGGGGAGCTCCTCTGCATGATCTGGTAACTGGGTGTGATAAAAAAAAAAGGCTGTGGTTCTCCTTGTAGGTACAAACGCAGCCGCCCTCCTCCAGGGCTGCACATCTTGTCATTGCCACGTCAGTGTATGTGGCCGCAGCACTCACTGCTGCAGTTCAAGGTCATCTAGACCACGTGGAGGACAAATACACAATGTGAAAACACTGTCATGCAGATAAAACATGGCTCATACCCTCTGTTTTATCTGATGTGCTGCATGACATCTGATAAGGGCAGCAACATGTGGAGCTGTTGTTTTGTTCTTCAGACAGCTGGAATGTGTTTGTGACATACAGTAGCCTTTGCGTAACACACAATAGGATATCGCAGTATGTTTCTACAAGCTAAATTAAAGGATCAGTGAACCTAACTTACACACAAAACAAACATATGTTCTCACTTACTTTTGGTAGCACCGAGCTATGCAGAAAGTCTTAATTTTATTTGGTCAGGTTTTGACAGTTTTTTTTCCGTCCACCTCGGTGCAAAAGAGGTGAATGGACTTTTATTTGTGGTGCTCACAGCATCGGGAAAATAACATCTCATCTCTTAAACTCACCCAACATAACGCCTCTTTTTAGAAACAGACCTTCCTATGAACAGCTTTGTGTGGAGACACCTTCTTGCACAGAAACAGTTGCAGCAGGCACCTCACGATTCACGTCCAATGCCGACGTTCACTGCCAATGCAAGAAGTAGCGTGGCCTTCTGGTAGCAAGGCAGCGGAAAGTAAGGGTGTAGCAGTTAGCGTGGTGGATGGAGAGTGTAGCATGTCAAGAGTGCTCATGCAGGAGATCGAACGTTCACCTTTCTAGTAAGCTTACCATACATTTACCAAACCTTTAGTTACCTTACCGCACCTTTGACTAGACATTTAATTTATACAATCTTTCTCTTACCCTAACTGTACCATAGTTGCCATGTGAAGATATTGCAGAAATCAAATCGAGTATTGATGTTTTCTGTGGCGATAAGGTTGGTTTTTACTCATGCTGACATAATCTGACAGTATTTTTACAACAGAAAATTTAAAGGGTTGATATTTCTAATGGAGTCTATCCAAGGAGATCATTTTTAAAAAGTGTATTTCTCCAGGTTTTTAAGATATCTGTCTCTGGGATTTCTGCCTTTGCCCAAATTCAGTGGAGGTGAATAGGATTGTGTTTGTGGCACTCACAATATTGAAAAATTGTTCATTTTAACTATTAACTGGAATGTTTGTGTTCTCTGTGCCTTTTCAGCAAATCTAGCTCTTTAAAGTTGCGGGATAATTAATCTTGCAAAATTAAAATACATTTTGACTTCTGACCTTTTGTCTAATATCTAATCTCTGAAGTCATTAACCGTCCTCTTAGGCTCATAAAGAACTTTTTTTAAATTTTATTAAATGGAACCCTTTAAAGTCACCATATGGTTGTAATTAGAAAAGCATTCCTTCAAAATCACCAGCTTTGCTTGGATTTTTTATTATTGTGAATCACCTCTTGTTAAATAGTTTTTGTTCAAAGATCATTTGGCTGTTTGCCTCTTGCTGATTCGGTAGACATGAGCTCAGTGTTTCACTCATCGTCTGTAGTCTATTGACAGATTACGGAATCTGCTGTAGAGAGAGAGAGAGAGGAAGTGGATACAAATGCATTCAGGGCATGCAATCTGTACAAGTTGTTATAATCCCCAAAGATAGCATCATGTCAGTGTTAAAGCCTCGTACTGGTGAGGAAAATCTGCTGGTTGGTCTGCAGGCAACACTCTTCCATCACATTAATAGCGGGTTAGATCAGAGAGCTGAAGCGCGTCCAGCTGTGGTTTAGTCGCTTTGCCACCACCGGTTCATCAGTTGTTGATGCACTGGGAAGCTACCAAGTGTGGAAGCGCATAAGTGTGTGAATGTGAAGCAGGCTGGCGCTGAAGAAGCCGAGTGGTTGAAGCATGAGCCACTTAGCTGCAGCGTTGCAGGTTCACTTCCACCCGGTGACCTTTGCTGCATTTCATACCCCCCCTCTCTCTCCATGTTTCCTGCCTGAGTGTGTCAAACTGTCTAATAAAGTTGAAAATGCCCCAAAACATAATTTTAACAAGAAAAAGAATGCTCAGCAAATCCTCTCTGGGTCAGTGAATCTAATGCTTCTATATGCGGACTGACATTGAATAAAATATCTGATAATTTTTCTATTTCCATCGCTGACACAGACTTTGATTCGCCACCCGGCAGGAATTCATTTTCAGCCGTTGCATAATTAGAAGGCACATCATGAATTATTAATGGTAATTAATAACTTACATTAGTATCATCATTATTATTCAGTCAGCTTAAGAGGTTAGTGCAGTAAGTGGTTGAGTGCACAAAGAACATAACTCTCACTGGCTATTCCACATGGGCACCTATCATCATCAGAGAGGCAGAGGGATACAGATGGTTCAGCAGTGCTCAGAGGAGAGGCGGGAGAGTGTCTGCATTTGTAGATAAAAGAAGGTGACACTATACATAAACATACAGCTGTAATACAGCTTGGTGTTGCACAAGTGGCAGCCTGTTACAGCTGTAACACATTTCCCTACTGAGGGATTAGTAAAGTATAAATCTTAATCTTAATGCAACACGTGACAAAGGAAAGTCACCTAGTGATATATTGGCATCGGTAGTGGCATGATAGAGTTGCTTCCGTGAGGATTTTCTGTATGAAGGTATGAGGTGAGTTCTTTGAGTCTTCTGCAAAACATAAAGAAGTTTTTATTTCAAAATACACAGACTGCGGTAAATGACATCGGTTACACTGTTGCTTTCATCAAGTATAAGCAATATTGAATGAGAATGAAGATAAAATATGTAAAATATCTCAACATCTAGATGGATTGGCACAAAATGTTGTCCAGACACTCTCGGTTCCCAGAGGATGTATCCTCCTGAGTCAGGAGGTGACAGTCAAAATTGGAATTTGACCTGACGGAGGAAGAGTCAGGTCAAATTCCAATTTGTCCAATGCTTTCATCTCCATGTGTAAATAGTCCTGCCAAATGAATGACCTTCCCATCATCTTATCAACTGCACTACACTAATTGACAATTATTAGCATGCTAACATGCTAAAGTAAGCTGGGAAAGATGGTCGCCATTATACATGCTAAACATCAGCACGTTAACATTGTCATTTTGAGCGTGTTGCCATCATTTAGCTCAAAGCACACACACGCACGCACGCACGCACACACAAAACGTTATTCTCTTTTCTTGCCTTGTTTTCTTAAGTTCCCTGTGCAGTTCCCTGTGGTGCTCCATGATGAAGCCCAGAGTTTGGCTACTCCTCAAGGTTGTTACATTCATTTGAACTAGCCAAGAAATACTGTCGAGGCTTTTGATTGTTTTTTCTTTCATGGAACTTTTTTCTTTTGATATCAGCAGTGCACTCACATTGATACTTCTCAAAACTTTGTATTTAAAATTGCTGTAAAGATTTTGAAAATGCTTCATGCAGCTCATATGAATCATTTGAGAATGAACGGTTTCCAATCAACCAGTGCAGCTTCAGTTTACAGTTTAATTGAATTGGGGGTGAATTGATCCTGGTCTTGCTGTGGAGCTGCTGCTGTGATCTAAGTGATTTGGGAGATAAGGTAACTGTAACTATCCTTGGTGCTTGCATAGAAGGGCCCCAAAATAGAGCAAATTACCTTGCATAACCCAGTGTTGTGCTCTGCAGTGAGGCACTGTGCTCCTCACTCATCATGCAGACACACTGAGATGTAACGTGAGATAGAGCTGTTTGCAAAAAAATATTTTTTCACAAAAGAAAAGAAAGAGGTGTTGATGCCGTGTATTTCTGCAATCACACAACAGGATTTAAACAGGTTTTAAGGTCCCAAAGGTCACAGGACAAACTGGGCATGACATGCATGTTCATGTTACCAATACGTTACTTAAGAAAGAGCGTTGGACTCTCTGTGTTTGAGTCAGTATTGCCACAGGGCAGTCACTGAACAATGACTAAGCTCTTTTTGTTTGGTTTGCACAGCTCTATGTCACTAAGGTTACAATAAGATGACCAACTTCAGAACAAAAACAGCTTTAAGTGTGCAGCTGAATCAGATGCAGTAGGTAACAAGGTTTAAGCGAAACATCGTCGCATAAGAGCATCTCTGTAGGTTGTTCTGCAGCTCTGAGCGAGATGACATGCTGGCAGGTTTGGATAACTCACAAGTGATCAAATGTACTGTGATGATGTCACTGCAGAAGGTATCGGAGAGGGAAAGAGGTCCAGTTGTGTTGCCATGTCGTCTTCTCTCCACTGCTGTTCACCATGACGACGAAGGACCCAAATCTTAACTAAATCTTAAGTACTTATTTTATCCCAAACATGATCTTTCCCCAAAGCTAACCAAGTTGTTTTTTTGACGATAGGGGCATTAGATCAGAAAACACTTCGTCGATTTAGAGGACATAGCGTTGTGAGCAATATACAGCATTGTGTGTACAATATATTTTGCTGTTTGATTTGGAGGAATTACCCGACAACGACAACATGAAAGAGGTACATTTAAAAAAAATAAAATTTTTGGATCATAAAACGTGTTTTTGTTCTTTCCTATCTTGTTAACGCTCTTGTGACCCCTCGTGATTAATGACAACTCTCACCTTTTCTGTTGTCTTTGATCAAATCAATCAGTACGTTACAGTTCCACAGTCATATCGGTGGCTCCAGTAGATGAGTCCTGCTGGTGTGCTAACATGTTATGCAATAGTAGGCAAACAGTGGGACATGAGACATTGTTGCAGTTCAAAGATTGAACGGTTTAGAGCTCTGTTTAAACAGCGATCAATAATAAAAGAAAGACGTCTCCTGCTGACTCGCTTTGCTTTGATTTCTAATGGAGTCATAATGATGAAGACTGATGATTTGCTCTCAGGAGGCTATTAACATTGTTAGCTTGGATAACTAAAGCGTCTATCTTCACCCTGCGGCCAGTGCTAATTGTCTGTGATTACATAAGACGCCACTGTATATGCTGAAGCGTTAGCGTGCACACAGGACAGCCATCGCTAGTGGTGACACAGAGATGCGTTATGTAAAGCTACCAACTGGCCAAAATCCCAGAAATTGGTTGCTTTTTTTTTTTGGGCTGAAACGTTTCCCAAAAACCCACCTGCATAGGCTCCTGATTCCTGAAGAAGCTCTTGTCTGCTGTCACATGATGTTGAAGAGGGTATAATTATAAAGACAGATATTTGGGCTAGTGGAACTTTTAAGGCTGGTTCTGCGAGGCTGAGCTTCTCTGTTCTTACGATGGTAACGTTGTTGGCTTGTTTGCTACGAAGGTTTCGGTGTTTGCTAAGTGGGCCTGAATGAGCAACACACTTTAATGAAGACAGCAGCGCACCAGTAAAGTGGATTTTTTAATAGGTTCTTTGTTTCATAATCATAATTGTTGTTCTGAAGTTATTGAATAGTGTAAATATTACAGAGCCACCCGGGAAAGTTAAACACCTCCATAACTCCTCGTGTGTCAAAGTGTTTAATAGGTTTTGCACGTCATTTCCAGCACTTGCAACATTCAGTGTCTTTAATTAAAAGCACCTAAAAAATAATAATGCCTACATTGTTAGCATCGCTGGCCCCAATTCAATGAGCTGTTGCTGGTCTGGATCTGAAAGAGTTTAAGACCTGGGCACTTTGCTGCATTCTATCCCCCATCTCTCTACAGCTGTCACTATTCAATAAAGGCAACGTGCCCACAAATATAACCTTAAAAAAGCAGTGGCTCTCATTGCTGTTGCTGCTTCGTTCACATGACCGGATAATGTTTAACTGTTGTACGTCTGCTTTATGCTCCGCTGCCTCAAAGGAAAGTTGAGTGTTTGCCTGACTCACTTTAAAACTTTGTATTTATTAGACTTCATAATCCAGCGGGGGCTGACTGGAGTTAAACTAAATAAAATAGTACACAGTAGTGAGATCTGAACCTTGTGTCCTACTGACTCTCCTCCAGAGTATAAATAGACACTGCACAAAATAGCACGTGTAGTGTCTCAGCTATAATGTGGCAAACTGCCTTGTGTGAGGTTTATTTGATCAGAAATGAGAGCTCTTTTCTCTGTTTTCTTTTCTGAATGGAAGAATGCCTTTAATCTCATGTCTTGGGACACTGAATAATGTGGCTCTCTACAACCCAGAGCTTTTAGTGAATGCTGGACTCAGCCGCTCGATTAATGTCCTAATCCTTTCAGTGGAAATTTGAGATTAATTGAGATGTGTCCCGGCACACCAGACACTAAATATGTGATACAACTCCATCAACGCTGTAACTGTGTAAAGGAAACATCTAGAATTAGATCTGGTAAAGGGTAATTCTGGTGTTATTCTACACTTTCCTTGCTGTCAACAAATCCCATGAAAAGAGCAAAACCAACAACGTGCTGCTTTGTTGGTCTGTGGTAGACAACCGCAAACGCATTTAGTTCCTACTAAAGAAGTAAATGTACAAACATTTGTCAAAAATATATAGTTTCATTTTCTAGAAGAGCTAAACAATTTCATATAACAGCTGGGCACTGTAGCTTTTGGCAAACATTACTAAAACGGGAGTAAATATTGCTTTTGTTGGGAACTATTTTCAGCAGCGGATTAACACACATTTGGTGGTCTAGTGAGAATTTACAGCACCAGGATGGTGTAAGTGGGGTAAACTACAGCGCCCATGTTTATAGTTATCAAAGGATTATGTCACATGTGTTTTTAATAGTGTTTGCGCAACAGTGCTCTATGGAACAGAAAAATCAGGCTTTGACTACACAGACAGAACTTATTTTAATCAATTCAGTGTTAGTTTTGGTCTCTTCATGGGATTCACCAGATTTACCCTCCGTGCTGGAATGTTTCTGAGTATTTCAAGTGCCTACATTTGTATGCATGATATATATATATATTTTTTTTTTTTAAAAGAAGAAAGATCAGTGACCACTGACTGACTGAGGCACAAAGGGAAATGTGATCTGTAGTATGCACCTCTGACTGGTTGTACAAGTGTCATGGGGATGTCTCTTGAAGAAGGCTATGTCACCATGTTCCTCCTCTCTTGACCTGAAAAGGAAAGGTATTGGAAACTTGTTCAGTGTGCAGACAGTTCATTTGGAAAGTGAATCCAGGAGCAATGCTGGTAATAAGGCTGTGGCTCGATTGTTGCTTTTTGCAGTGGAGTACACCGCAGAGAGAAGGGCTTCATGATTTATATAAACCCTTTCTGCAGGCAGTGTTGCCAGATTGGAAAGTTTTCCACGGGATACTTATTATTTTATTTGGCGGGTAAAAATGTTTTTGAGCAGCTTGTAATAATTTGTGCCATTTGGGCGATTTTGCCAGTAAAAATTAGGCTTTGGCTTGTTCCATGGATTGACGCCTATAATTAAGCCCCCTTCAGAAATGCACCCGTTTATGTTAATCTGATGGCAAATCAACATGTTTGTGTCATGTCTGAATAACCACTCTGGTCACTTTTGTGTAAAAGTCAAGACAGCATTCTTACGTCGTCTAATCTTGTACCATTTTTGGCTGACATGAAGGTTTTCAGGAGCACAAGAGAGATTAAATGGCTGTCTTGTAATGTGAGCACCTTCTAGGATCACTGTTATAAATCTGTTATCTCAGTTTTCAACTATTATGCACAAAGAAACTGAAAACAGTTTAATTAACTAGGAAACACTGCGAAATAGCCAATTTTAAGTTCTAGAGGAGATTCTTTTCAAATCAGATCAGTACCTATAGTATAATTTACAAAAGAGGTTTAAAAAAACCCTCATACAACCACAGTAATAATCTAATCATTAGTCTCTCATGGTTAAAATTTTCTTTCGTATCAAATTTGTGGTCGAGCCAATGAATATCTAGCAAAACACCTAAAATACAGCATGTGAGAGAATAGGATAATGTCTTGTCATTCAGTGTTTGTGCTCTGTCGGATATTATGAAACAGGCAGCAGATTTCACTCTAATAAATTTAAATTCTAAAATTGATACAAAAAAGTGGATTAACTGTACAGATCTGATGCAGACTGTTAAAGAACAAAAAACAGTCTTCTTCCTCTTTATCATAACATGTCGCAGCTATTTCTGTAAATGTGCTGTTGTGTCTGAGTGAAGCCATGAGGAACATTAATGTAAAATTATTGCTGGTTTGATGCTGGTTATGTTTTGAGCAGCACACTACAGAGCTTATACAATCATATTTTCGTCATCTTAGAACATTTTTAAAGACACAGAGACCAATTCACATGCCTTCATCTCATCAAGCCTGGATTACTGCAACAGCCTTTTCACATATCTGAACCAAAAATCTATTGATCGACTCCACACTGTACAAAACTCAGCTGCCAGGCTTTTAACCAGAACCAAGAAATGTGATATTTCAAATTTTTGTGATAGACTTTAAGATTTTCCTGATTCATTTTAAGGCTCTTCATACGGCCTCTCTCCCGGTTATATCTCTGACCTCTTAGTACTGTACGTGCCGGTATGTACTTTGAGATCCTCGGGCAGAGGCGTTTTGTCTGTTCCAGAGGTCTGGCTGAAATCTAAAGGGGACAGAGCGTTTGCAGTCGGGGCCCCGAGGCTCTGGAAGGATCTGCCTGAGAAAATCAGGTCAGCTGAGTCCATGATGTCCTTTCTATCCATTCCTAAATCATACTTTTATCGGAGATCCTTCCTTGATTTTAATTGAGTTTTAATGGATCTTTTAATTCTTCCTTTAAAATGTTTTTATGTTGTATTGGTATCTGCTTTCTTGTTTTTATGACTTTGTAATGTGGATTTTGAAAAGTGCTCTATAAATAAAGATTATTATTAAAATACAGTCATGTCTGAATGAGAAAAAGCCAGTACTTTGACATGAAGCCAGTGGTGTGATGTATCCTATGCATGAAAAGAGAGGTAACTAGTACATTCAACACACAATGACACATATCACTAGCCTGAAATAAGTTTTTTACTTTAGTCATATCTATGTGTTACATCTATTCTTCTAGGTGAAGACTTTTTATGTTTTAATGTAACTTTAGTCAAAATACTTGGTGAAGACAATTTTGGATTATTGTAACAAAGGTTTAGGGTCTGCCATGAACGTGTACTTAAGTTCGTTGTCGGATTGAACCTTTAATTTTTCTTAATTTCATCAATATTCTGCGACATTATTTAACAGAGTTGCCTTTAAAGCGCCCAGCACCACAGCACAAACACAATAATGGCCATTACTGAAAAGCATGTTACTCACTGATGTTACTCAGGTCTACACATATTTGTGTCCATTAACAAAATAACATCATACCCGCCTGCAGATTTGGAAGTAAAAAACTTTCACGATAGTTTTCAAGACAGCTTGAGGCTCTGATTGGGCAACACTGCCTACAGGTCACTAATGTAACTCACACTCGTGACATTCAACAATATGTCTTCCCAGAGATTTAGTCTCTCAGAAACTGAGTGCACCGCTGCAGTTCATAGGCCATGAGAGAATTAATCCCAAAAATCCATGCACGTCATTTCATATGAACGCCCTGAAAGGACATTGTGTGCGTTGTGTTTAGCAAATGATGCAGAAATGTGGGAGAAGGCCTTGATGAAAGCATGTAGACATTTTCCACAATGATGCTAAAGAGACACAATGTAATAGCCCACACTGAGCCGCAAATTGCATTTATTTCATCGAGAAATGTCTGAATGCTGATGGGAAATTTGCACCGGGAAGCTCATTATGTGTACATGGGTATGTGTGTGGTGTGTATCTGTGTGTCCTTGTGTTTGAACTCTTTTTACCCCCTTTAATAAGCCTCAGAGCTACTGTGTAGAGCCACAGCAGCGAGTAGACAACACACAAACAGCTCAGTGCACCAAAGTCAATTAAAGCAAGTTAACCAATATCTGAAACACCTGACAAACAACATTTATCCTCAAATATCAAAACAAAAACTCAAATTATCGTCTGCTGCTTCAGATTACAAATGTAATCAAAATACCAGTTGAAGCTCTGAGTAGGCTGCATTGCAAAACAAAATTACAACTCGCCTCTGCTGCTATAAAAAGCCGATACGCAGTTAGTCACACGACCGCGCCAGAGAGACTCTCCCAGAGGAACACACAATGTCATGAAACGCAGCTTTCACGCACATTTCTCTCCGACCGGAGGGGGGGGTTATACCAGTGTACTCAGTGTTGATTATGAGCCAAAAGCACTGAGCTGTCTCCCCAGCGCCCAGAGATGGTGATGGAGCCTCAGTAGCCTTAGCTCTACTGCCTCAGTACAAAGATGTGCCAAAAGGACTTTCCACATAAAGCATGGTAGGCTCCTCAGCAGTGTGGAGAGTGTCTAAACACTGAGGTGAGAGGTGAGAAGCTAATACTCTATGTTTATGGTTCATAGACAAAAACGAAGCGCTCTCATTGCCGCCCTTATCATAACAACCTGAAGTGATTTTCTCACAACTCATTGGCTCCTGACGGCTTCAACCTTCTCCGAGTGCAGAGGGGGGGAAATGTGCTGACTGCTTTGGTAAACCGGGCGTTGTATTAACTTTACGCTACTCCAACTGGCTCAGAGCGCTGGAATGATTCGTTCCGACGGCGCCAAGCGACTCCAGCTCGCCTGGCATATATATATGTGCAGTCTCCCAGGGGAATTTGTTTTCCAGTTTGTTTCCAGCATCTGTTTAATTTCTCAACAAGCCAACCTGGATGAAGTGGACTGTCACACACTGGGGCCTAATGATAATAACAATAACAGTGATAGGTGAGTCGTGTTTATCCCCGAAGGCTGCAATTGGAGCGCAAGCTTATGAGCACACATTTAATATCCATGCAAAAAAATAAAGAAGAGACCCGTGACCACCTCAGGCTAAAACAACAGGCTGCTAACCTATTTTCTCTGGAATAATAATAATGATAATAATATCACAGCTGTCAGTGGTGACGTGTCTGCTCCCCATCCACATCCTGGATGTGTGGTGGTGGAAAACAGTGCCAGAGTATTTATTGTTCGTGCTAGCTTTCTTTTGCGATCACCAAGCAGTGCTGTCGATGTTGGAGTCCAATGCCAACATTTGGTGCCTGCCAGTGAAGGAAGTAGTGTGCCTTTGCTGTGTAGCAAGGTGGAGACTTAGTGGGCGTTCAGACCGGAAACAGCACGGCATTAAAATAATTTATGGGTCTGTGTACAGGGGCATGAAATATGATCCAGGAAGTTAATTTTAAGTAACTGATTCATTAGTTTGACGGCTCAGACTCCAAAACACTGCACAGAGATGTATAATATTATGAGAAAAGATTTTACAACTCTGGAAAGTTATCATGGCAGCAACTATTTTATCTTTCCTTGCGACGATTGTTCACGAACGTTTATGTATTTAATTGGCCAACACAGCCAGCGCCATTTTACGTTGCATTGCAGCGATAGTTGGGCCAGGTTCAACATTTGGACGAAGCTTCACTTCACTTCATCAACGGAGTAGCCTCATTCAAATGCAAGAGGGGCCTTAAGCTGCTTGTCACATTGCCAAACTGCTTTGGAAACCCTCTCCCTCGACACTTGTTTGATGTCAGAAATGGGGCGTGGGGGGGGTCTGTGTCATTCACAGGCGTGTTTGTCCAGCTGTGCAGAGATGAGAGAGTAAGTAGGGTTTGAACGTCACTTGCAAGATCTATTTTTTTATTCTGTCATTTTTAACCATGCCGTAGTTGTCATGGCCTTGATATCATAGGAATTTGAAATACGTTTGACCTAAAAAATAGCTGTTGTTGAATGTAATATGGGGTTATGCTGAATTGTCCAACATCCACGTTCTTGTCTAGTGAAAGAGTTGCAGCAACAAGTGCATAGCAATGAGGGACCATTCTTATTTGTGATTGTGGGTATACTGTTCCCGTCAGTACAGTGATGAATGTCCTCTCGGGTATAGAAAGTCGCCTCATCTCTGCCAAGCGTTGGTTCACTATGTCGGTTCCTGTAAACGCAGATTACTTAATGGATGTAAATTGACAAATGGGGCGTTTTACTGTTAGAAACTGCTCAAGAGTTACAGGATATGTTTTCCTCTGTCCAATTTTGGTCAAATACTATTTATAAAGCCTCAGAGTAATTCTATGTATTTGTTTTTGCGACGCTACACTAATGAGGCAGCACCTCCCACTTTGGAGCAATCCAAATACAAAAGCAGGGAGCTTTTGAAGTCCTTTTTTGGTGCTGGAACAGAAAGACATTTACTCTAGCTTGCCAGTAAATCTACCAGGTATCATTGTGACATTATAAAGTAATGGCCAGTAATATTTATAGTCTTTGGTTACTGTGCTCTGTGTCACCATCTTTCCAGAAGAAAGAGAAAACAAATCTGATGTACTCTATATTTAGAACAAAAAGATGGAAATGTATGGGAAATATAACCCACTGTAGGCTTTTTGTACATACAGTGCGTCCCTATGCAAGTGAAGGTTTTTGCCTTCTGCAAATATTAACAGATGTGTGTGCCACACGATGAGTTCCAACACTACCTTTTGTTGTGTTGAATCGCCATCATCTAGTGAATCAGTGGGACAGTCTGGCTATTTGGGTTCCTAATGAATATCACGCTGGAACATAAACTTGAATGCAGTGACATTTGCGTGTCCTTATTATGGTGGTTTTACTCTCTTTAGGTCCCCGACTGTCTGAGTTTGCCACATAAAAAGTATCACAGAATATCTTGACATCCTTTAAAACAGAAGAAGCCAATTATACACATTTTCCTGACACTACTGTATATGCATGAATCGTGATAATAAATGATACTTTTTGTATTAAATGACCTGCTTGCTATATACGGCAATTCCAAGTAAAATATTTCAAAATAGCCATGGCGCTGATGCAACAAACTGCATCCATCCAGTTCTCCAAGTAGGTTAAAACAAATCCTACGGATGGAGTCGCATATACTGTGTGACCCAGGTCTGGTAAGGTGAACCTGCAGATTGAGCGGAGGTGGAGTTGATGCTCTGCTCCCTGTCTGTCTGCTCCCGCCATATGGGCAGCCCGAGGCAGTGGTTACCTCACCAAGGTGACAAGGAGACCCGACACACAGTTAAAGCTGGACAGTCGTTCAGTAGTAGTTGGGACAAAGTCATAGCACTCTGCACGGTTTCATTTGGAATGTGTACACATATACGGCATGTGTTTGCATGTCACATTATGTAAGCAGCAGCCAGGGCTTCAAGGTCACTTCAACAGGGATGAACAATCTGCTTGTTATGGCAATTAAAACTTTGACCTCAAAAGGCTCTGTAAGCACCTGGCAGTGCATTTACCTCTCACTATTATAACACTTCACTTAAAGAGTGCGCAGGAGTTTAAAGAAATTAAGCAAAAGCACAGAAAATGTAATGAAAAAGCACTTTGTTATTATTATTTTTTTTCTATTAAAGACCTTTGCGTCTCCATGATTTTTAATGCTTAGCTGAAATATTGTTGAGGCTCTCTTATGAAACAGCGTTAAGTCAAATAGCTTTTTGCTATTTTGTTCCGGTTGCTCGGGCACTTTTGCACCAGAGAAATAAAATAATCAGAAGATAGACAACAGACAGTATTTTGTTTTGAGGATCAGGAGCAGCAGGTGGTGTAGTTAGGGGTCTATATAAGATGTTAATAAGATACATTAATTTATTTAATTGCATCTGATGATTAAGCCAGGTGCCAGCGTCAGTTTCATGCGTCACATGACGTGCCATGTGATAGCTTTACAATGTGGCAATGAGCCCAGTCAGGACGTTGGTGTAGCCAGAAGGAAGCCGTTGGGAAAGGACCACAAACACACACTCTCCTGCCTTCGTGAGAGTGGTGATGTGGGTATGCGCTTGTGTCTGTATCTTCAGTGAAAGTTTATGTAATTTTCTTAAATTTAGGAGAGCAGCTATTAACGTGTGAAGAACCGAGATATGTGCTGAGTGGGACATTGTACACTTAAAAAAGAAAAATTGAATTTCTCTTTGGTGGACATACCATGTACACACTGTTTAAAAAAATTCCTCTAACACATCTTTAGCATTGACGTACTGCAGTTCCTTCTCGGGCACTTGTCCTAAAACCTTTCCCAAAAGGTTTATCCTTAAAAGCATTGATGAAGGTCCTAACTGATTTGTCACCAACAACATAAGAACAACAAGGATAAACAGCTCCCTGCAGCAAGCACAGGATGAAATTTCTGTCGTATTGTTCAATTAAAATTCTTTGTGTAACCAGACCCTGATGTTTATCATTGTGCCTCCGTGTGTTCCTCTGTGCTCTCATGTAATCTGGGGTTTTTCCATATTGTCTTCCTTTTTTGCTGAGTAAACTGATCTGAGTGCGCTATGTGCCAGAGTAAGGTGCCGCTCCTTCGCCAGCACATGTCAGTTTAGGACAGCATCTGCTCCCTGAGAGCAGCTGAATGAGCTGAACCGGGGCCGGAGCATGTACGCATGTATCAGTGGAATCAGGTGACAGAGGCAGCAGGTGACTGCGCTGCACAGGCTGCGAGGGCCGAGCAAACATCTCTTTGAATTAGAGACTGAGGGGACAGAGAGATAGAAGGAGATGAGGGGGGGGGGGTCAGAACTGCAAGGAGGGAAAAGAATAAGAGGAGGAGGATAGCAAGACATGCCGCAGCTATTTTTAAAAAGAGCATTCAACTGAATAAAACATTACCCCGCTGCAGACCAAATTCCCAGAAATCACAAGGCAGGCGTGAAATAACCATGTCAAATTATAGCAGGCTTGTCACATATGTTTTTGTTTTTAATGATGCTGAGCTGGACTATTTTCACATGCAAGTTCTCAGATGCTGGACCTGAGAGACCCACCCCCTCCTCCTCCTCCTCCTCCTCCTCCTCCAGTGTGTGTCAGGATTAACAAGCACAAAATTGTTGTTTATGTTTAACAGTATCAGCTGTCTCTTCAGCGTCACGTGAGGCAAAAAAACAAAATCGCTTGGCGTTTGGAGTGCAACGATGGATCAAAGGCAGCTAATAGTGTGTGAATTTTAGCGACTGTCTCACTGACTCACACTTGGCCCAGTTCCTAGCCTAGATGTAAGTGTGTCTCTGCTCTTTTTATATTCCACAAAAAATTATCCTCGTCATCCTCGCTGCCTTCATCAGCAGTGACATCTGTGACTAATTATGCACACTGTAGTCTAGGCAAGTGCCTCCCAACCTTTTCTGTCTGACATGCCCCCGCATCCCTGTCAGATGAACTCCTTCACCGACGCCCTAATTTGATTTTCAACTGGATGATATATTTAAGTCAATCAATATATAGCAATTATAGAAAAGTGGATATTGTTACAACATTTCTTTCAAACAGTTGCACGCTCAACATTTAGTTCAATTTGGTCAAGAGTGGCAGAGCCTGGATGATTCATTCATTCATTTATCCATTTGTCTATACTTTCTTTTCCAACTGTTTGTACACTGGTTATTTGACCATTTATTTATCCATGACTTTTAACTATAACGGTGCATTTATATTGTTTTAACCATTCAATCCATTACATGCAGGCAAGGCAGCTTTATTTATATAGCACATTTCAAACAGAGAAGCAATTCAAAGTGCTTTAATACATTCACAACAATACGAATCAAATCAATTACAGTTACAGTGCAGTAATACGTTGTAAGCTGCCAATGCAAAAAATTAAATACAAGTGCATTAGAGAAACCAACCAAGCAAAGGCACAGGAGAACAGCAGAGTTTTTCATTTAGATTTCAAAGTGGCTAAAGTTGGGCTACATTTGAGATCATCAGGAAGTCAGTTCCATCTCTGTGCAGCATTGTAGCTGCAAGCAGCTTTTTGGTTCTGACTCAAGCTGCAACCAGCTGTAGATAACTGTTCCAACTTCTCTGCTCTGTTGCTAACTAGTTTTAACATTCTCTTAATTGCAACATGTGGCATTCAGGTATGTTGTTCTCTCCTGCCGGCTGTCCACCACAGGGAATAATCATATATTCCCTAAAGAAACTATTTTAAATTCCAGTGTGTCATATTGCGCAACACGTTCTCCTTTTCTCTCCAGTCTTTTTCTCTTCGTGCCCACACAGGCACACTTTTAAAGCAGATAGCCCAGATGGAGCACTTGAAACAGATACGTCTGTTATTTGAGTTGACCTCCTAAAAGCCTGGAGAGAAATCCCTACATTAGCAATGACTACAAATTAAAGACTTCCTACCAGCTAACTCAGGTTTTAAAGCTTGAAATGTGGCTCGCCTCCTCTAATGGATTTTTTTTAATACACAAGTTTACTGCAGCGTAGAGCACGAGTTATATGTTCAAAATCTGTGTTTCCCTTTCTTAACTTTTCATCTTTGTGCTTTATTTCCCTTTATATTTGATCCCTCCTCTCCTCCATCCCCCCCCCCTTCCCCGTTGTGTACAGTATCTGCTTATGTGAACCCCAGTTTAGTCCAGCTGTGTTGTGAGTTTTAAAACAAGTCCGCATCAACTGTGTATCAGGTACATAAATCACGTGATTTATTTTAATTAGCCAACCCTCCCAGAGATCTCTCACTCTGCTTGGAATGCCTTGCTTACTGACCTCATGGAAAACTGCGGCCTGCCAAGGTTTCCTCTCATATCCCCTAAAAAGGAACCTAAGGAGTACGTTTGGAAATAGACCCTGATAGGGATTTGTTTTTATTCCACAGTGAAAGCTAACCATGAGAGTAGGATGTTTGGAGACGCACAGACACAGATTGGTACTTTTGATGGAGGATAAAGAGCTTCTACAGATAACGTGAACATTGTGGGTGTGTTGCGTGATGATGAGAGGGTTTTTCTACTACACAGGTACATTCAGGGCACCGGCAGCCGAGTCTGATCTAACCGATGGTCGCTTTGGTCTTCAGGCTTGTGGTGCTTTAGAGTTTGGGCCTCAGCTGTGAGCTGGATGAGAGCACATGCTCCCAGGCCCGATTTGGAGCCCACACATGGGTAACCGAGTTAAAGTGAACCCAGACAGACGCTTTGCCAATGTGCTGTCTCTTCCGGCGTTACATCAGATTGCTTGTGATGAATGCATCCCGTATCTCACTCTGTGTTTCTCTCTCTCTCTCTCTCTCTTTTGTACCGGCTGGACAGGCTCGTTGTTCACTGTCGAGGCATATAATGAAAGTCTGATTAGAGAGATTACTCTTACTATTTTACAGTCTGCTGACAGCAACGACAGAATGATGTAGAAGTTTACATAGATGAATATACCAAAGTACATCCTTGCAAATATCCTGAAAAGCCAATATGTCCTTATAGTTATGTCCACTGTCACTTACTACTGCTTCAATTTAAGTAACTTAATTTGGTATGTAGTGAATGGACTGTATGGATATAGCACTTTTATCCAAAGGGCTTTAAACCTTGCCTCTTATTCACCCATTCCCACACTCACACATTGATGGCAGTGAGCTACCATGCAAGACACTGGCCTGATCATCAGCGCAACTGGGGTTTGTCATGTCATATACAGGAAGAGCCAGGGATTGAACACCCAACCCTGCAATTAGTGGACAACCTAGCTAAACAATCAATTCTATATTTTAAAATATAAACTTTTACTGAGCCACATTGTGGAATTGTTGTGCTCTTTTTGGGGACACGTGACTAGACTAAACTAAACCACAAACTAAAGCCCCACAATTTCAACTACAAAATATGTAACTGCCCTCCAAAACGACACGTATAAGGATTTCTTTGTGATTTGTTAATTATTGTATTTTTCACACCATAGCCAACCAGCTACAACAGTAACAACATATAAGCCATATAAGTGTTTTCTGATCTGACGCCCTCATCTGCAGGTCAGCATGATTTCTTAGTGCCTTCCAAAACTGTTTCAAATCACCATTGGAAAACTAAAAGCAATTTCTTATCTTATGGCTATGCCTGGTTAGTTTTAAGCTCTTGGCTCGGGGAAAGATAATGGTTTGGGATGAAATAACTACTTGCTCAAGGTCAGGGAACGATCACGGTCATGGCTACAAGAAACCAACATTTGTGATACGGTAAGAAACGTTTTGGGGCATTTTCTGAAAAGGCTGGTGTTGTCGTCTTTCTTTCATGTTCGCCCATCACACGCTTTATTAAGGATGTTGCTCGCCTGCTATCCCACAATGCTTTGCAAAGCAAATCGGCCATGTTGCATAGAAAACAAATCGTGTTTTTGGGTCTTCCCTGTTAGAGAGACGGTTGCAGTAGATTGTAGGGTCAACAGTGGATGGGTGACCACTGTATACATTAGTTTCAATCTTTCCATCACCATAACCAAGTAGTTTTAGCTGCATACATTTAACCAAACCTTAACTTCAGCGGTGGCAGGACAGAAAAAAGTCATGAATCATTTGAAATGCTTTTGGAAGACACTGTCAAACAGCCTGTTTTGTTATTTATGTTAGATATGTCTGATCCATTGACCATGTAATGGGAAAAAATGTAATTCCCTGAGTAATTTGTATTTACTATTCCAGGAAAAATTAACTTGATTAACAATGTTGCTACTCAGTGTTGCACCTGTGCATGAGCTTCCCTACTGAATAATACTGAACTGAAATTACATGGAGTCATTAAAACATCTAATCCATAACTCACTCATGCACTCATGCAGAACTGCACTCACTGACTTTAAATATTGATAATATATAAAGCATGTTCCTAAAATTCTTTGCTTTCACACACATGGACATTACACAGCAGCTGTCAGCGGGGTCTTGAGGTTCAAACGCTGGATGGAGTAATGGAGGGGGGGCGGGAGGACCAGAGCTGCGTTTGAGTTCCTGAATAAACAGTCACGGGGTCATCTGGAGTTTGAGGTGTCTGTGACTGAGAAATATGATGGGGTTCTGCAGGGCTACGTTTTAGACAGAGATGGGACTTCATTTGTGGGAAAAACCAGATCACAGTCGACTTTTAATGTAATATCTTTGGGTGTATCTAAGGAAATGCTTGATGCTCATAGGGGGACAAGAGTTACGGTTAGTCGGGTTGTGTAATGATATCTTTGGTCAGACACGGCTGGAGATGAAAGCGAGCTGCGGAGAAGACATGCTGGGAAGCAGAGTGGGCTGCTGCTCATAGACAGCCTGTACCGTCATAATCGGTGTTTATTTGGAGAGTTGTAGAGAACATTTCCCCCGATCCCCGTGGCATTTCAGGGATGGCGCAAACGCACATAAGAGTGAGGTCACGGCTGCTCGGGCTGCTCATGGTTTCTCAGGCCACCTGTACGTTGAAGAACTAGGCTGGCCATATACGGCTGAATGCTGTGGTTCTGTGTAACACCTCTGAGCACACTGCAGGAATTTGTTTACTGACCACTACAGGGATACGCACTGATAGCCATGTCCTCTTGATAGAGCCATAAATGATTACAACTTCTCCAGTGATTCTGCTTCAATAGGCGTTTTTAACAGGTTGCTGATGTGAGGAAAGGTTTGTGCTCGTATTTCAAATTTAAGTTTTCAGTTTGTATTTTTAAGATTAAGTAATTTACCCTGCTAATCAGTAACAAAACACTGTCATAATTCCCCCAGAAAGTATGTATTCTATATTTCCGTAAAGTGTTTTGGCTTTCAAATCAATATTTCCCTCCCAAGGTCATAATTTACACTCTTATCCCTCTTCTAGTTGTAGTTTGATTTATTCACTTCATTCTCTTTAAACAGAGTCCTCATAGAATATAACTGCCATAATCCACATGTGAGAAGCTCTAAATTGATGCTGAAAATGCTGAAACCATAATCTGAATTGCCTTCAGTTACTACCGTGCACTCACCAAGCAAACTATTCCATCCCAATTTGTTATACGAAGATGATTTTGTCCAGCATGTGACAGGTTTACGGTTCCCTTTTGTTTGCTTGCTCTTTTTGATTGTCTCTCTTGTTCATTCTGCAGTCTGCTGAATGGAGTTTTATAACCTGAGGGATTTATGAACCAAAGTAACTCAACACTATCAACTCTGCATGCATATTTGTAGTATATTTGTGTGATACAGTTAGCAAATCAAAGCAAGTTTATTTGTACAGCATCATTTAAACACTTGGGAAGATTTACATGCATTTTAACTTAATTAAATTAAACATACAGTTAGGTAGCTTTAAGGTTTGACATATCATGTTATTCCACACTGTCTGACAGTATCATTTACACTCGTATCAGCTTGTTCCAGCTCTTCACTGACACATTACTCTTTACTTTACTATTCACTAAATGAAAATATATTTCTTCATGGTCTTCAGTCAAATGGAAAAATTCTAGATCCCTCATGATTTATACAAATTTCCCTCAAAAGTCACCCTTCCATATATTTGGTTTCTTTGGAAAGATTGTCAATTCACTATAATTTTTAATAAAGTTATGTAGGTTTGAACAATGTTTATGTGCACAGCATGAGTTTGTAAGAGTGATTGTTTAAAGAATATATCAAATTAAATGTATTATTTATTTTACATATCTAATCATTATTTAGAGCCCTTTACAGGAGACCAAACCTCGACCCTTTGATGCAGAATCGCAAACACTTTGTGAAATTTTCCTATTAGTCAATTGAGATGCTGTCCTTTCATTATACCTGTACAAAGACGACAGTATCCAGTCGGCTACTGTTTTTCACCTTTGCCTCTCAGTCTGGAGTGAAACCCTGCACCACACACACACACACACACACACACAGTGTAATATACAGAGTGGCTGGTCTCCAGGGTGCAGAGATGTCTGAGGACATTATCAGTCACCGCTGAACCTCAGAGAGCAACGCAACCACCAGCATTTCTGTTACCGAGTCCACATCCACATCATGTTTCCTCTCCAGACACTCTGCGGAGACTTTCCATTTGTTATACAGTATATGTATATACTGTATATTTATACAGTAAATAACATGCCATGTTTCATAACATGATTTGTGATCCCTTTGTGGTCTTTTGTTTATATACTGTGGACACTGGAGTTATTTTTTTAGTCACACGTGGGTGCCAACAGCTTCTTTTTTCTTTTTTTTTTTACAAATGAAATGATCCTGATAAATTAGCCCATGACAAATGCACTGCCTCTTTGAGAATCCTGCCCGATTAGGTGAGGTGATGTGCTTGATGAATAGGGTGTGCTCCTCATCTTGTTGGCGAGAACAAATTGTGCCCTGTAATCAATGAAAATGTGATTGAGCGACAGAGAACTGGAGCCCTAACAGGCACATTATGCCATTCTTTGATGCATTTTCAAAGCCTGTTTTTATCCCTACCTAATTAATCAGTATAATGAAGACTTTAGATGCAGTGGGTGATGCGGATGAGGTTGAGTTTTGGAGGCAGAAACTAGGGGGACGCTGTCATCTTTGGAGACAAACTAGCAATCACACGACCAAAAGTTGAAACGACAACCAGCACCAATGATATTATTTGCATTGCTACAGTTGAGCAGATAATAGACATTTAATTTAGAAAATCTGAGTGAGGCGCAGCACTGAACAAAGCTGTGCGTCCATGTGTTAAAATGAATATGGGAGGATTCAAAATTAGAAAAATTAGAGGGTAAAAACGTGCTATTGAAAGATTGAAGACTTGAAATTAAATTTTTAAATTACAAAATATTTCCCCTCTCTGTGAAATGATTTGTTTTGACGCAACCTGTTGCTAGAGGCTTTAGCTTAAATGATTGGCTGTAAATTATGATTCCCTAATGAGAGGCAGCAGCAAGGAGGGAATGAGAGTATAGAGTGTGGTGCACCTGTGTTCTGCTGACATTTATAAGCCTCCCTGCTTGTTAGTTTTGCCTAATAAGTCTTTTAAAGGCTCTTATCACCTTTCATTGTTGTGCGATTTTCAAATTTTCTTTCACATGATAATTACAGAAATTAGGTTTTGAGCCAATCAGCCCCGGGTGGCGGCAAAGTCTTTGATACTCCCTTTATATGTTGCAACAATCCTTACACAAATTGAGAAACTGAGCTAATTTTAAACGGAATTACTGTTTCCTTAGAAAAAACCTGATAGCCTGTAATTTCCCAGATGTCTCCTCTGTGTCTTCCCCCGTCTCTCCATGAAATATGTGCAAATAGTTGCAGCCAAACGTGTTCAGTATTAATGCTTCAGGCAGGCGGTGCAAGAGTCTGGGGTTCTTCATTTGTCAATCAAACCTCTTTGAATCATTGTTTTTTTCACCTCTCAGAGCGGTGATGCTGCACTTTTCCTCTGCCAGTGGCGATGACTGTAATCCATGTAAACACAGCAAGTGGCCCTGGTGGCTTTATCCCCTGCGTGCCAGGACAAGCCGTGGAGACGTCCTGTCTCATGAGAACTTTGTCACTGTTGTGGGGCGGAGAGGGGAGGATGAGCTTGTCATGCGGGCCTCTCCGCTCTCTCACGCGGCGGCGGGTATGCTGGCCTTGTCGCCTCCAGCTCCCGTGTCTGCTGTTGACGAGTGCCGCTGTCACTCCGGTCGTCCCCATGTCTCGATAAGCTGCTCTCTGCTGCTGACAGCCCCTGACAGGCCTGCAGCTCAGCCTCTGTGCTCACCTGAACACACTGTCCTGCTCTTTCTGTAGTGAATGGTTAATAAGTGTATCAATCTTATTTACTTTGAGGCGTGGACATAACAAATGCTTCTTAAAGTGAGGCTGTAAATTCATAGGATACAAAACTCACCGTTGCAGATATTGCTGCATAATACAAAAAGGATTATTGTTTGTTATGGATGAATAGGACTTTTATGTTGTAGGATTTAATATGCTGTACAATTCTAGGAACCTTTGACTGATTGTGAACAAATGTTTTTTTAGATCAAAAGTAATGGACAAATGGTTTTAATACAGAATCAAAAGTCATTGATAAACAATTGAAAAATATATTTGAAAGTATTAGATAAACTGTTATAATAAAAGAAAATAATAAAATAGGATAAATAGTTATATATCTATAGCAATAGATAGCTAACAGTAATAGGATAGTGGCTGAAACTGATAGAAGTAACAGATACGTAGACTAAATAACTTACATCTTAACATAAGCCTAATGGATAAACAGTTGAAATAGCTAAAAGTAAATATGTTTAGCTATTTCAACTCCATTAATCAATGGAAATAGAGAACTAATGGATAAATAATCGAAAATGTCCAGTTTAGAATCAATTCAAATTACAAATAATGGGTGGTGTTGATGAAGGGGTTCTTGATTTCAGTTGGCTGTGGGGGTACATCAGAAAAACACAGGTTGAGAGGCACATCTACAGATACCAAGGTCATCTCCAAGGTCATCAATTGGCCAGAGAATCAGCGTCTCTGGTAAAACGGACTGTAAGAAGTCAATTACTAATCAGAGCAGGGTACTCGTCGGCCATCAGAAAATGGGATACATTTCTTTGCGGTGATGAGACTAAAAATAGGCAGTGCTACTGTGAAGCAAAGTGTCTCTTTTCTTGGTGAACAGGTCGTGTTTCTCCTTCCTCAAGGATATACATCAGTTGTAATGGCTCTAATTTTCTCGCAACTGGGAAAGCTTTAAACAGATTTGGCACCAGACAAACAGATGGCTCACCCGCACGAAGCAGTGTGACAATAAAAGCAGAGCCCAAAGAATTAAATCAACCCGGGAGTAATTACATTCAGACTATTGGTCAACCTTTTCCATTTGCTGAATCCCATTGTTATCGGGGAATCTTTCAGCTCCTGTGCGCAACAGGTCCACATGTGAGGGAATATATTTCAGGCGGTAATAATGTTGCATGCGAGGACGCCGTATCCTGTGGGACAATAGCCAGTGAGAAGATGACGTCAGGAGACAAAAGGTTGACGCTTAACCTGAAATGTGTCAGAAGTACGCTCAAATTCGTCCTGAAATGCATGAGCTATAGAGTGTGAGTGCATGCACAATCACTCACAGTGTGAGTCATAGCATATGTGAAATTTGGTGGTGAGGACCAGCTAGGATTCTCCACGTGGTCATTTAAGTAAGTGCACATGCCACTGACAATACTGTCTGTCTATATACTAAAAGATTTATCAGCCATTCTCTGTTTCACGGAAAATACATTAACGTAAAGCGCCTCCTTTAAACTTTGACATGACATGTTCTGTGCCATGGAGCTGCTTTTTTTTAACTCGGAGCGGGGAATTTTTATTCTTTTTTCTGGGCTCTGTTGCTGCTCAGAAGACTCAGTGAAGCACACGCAAACCACACTGCTGACTTCTTCTTTGATGCTGCAGGGGTTTTATAATGCGAAGAGTCAAAGGACTGCAGGACCAAGAGTGATTTCATTACATAAACAAAACAAGGACTGATATTTGCAACGTTCCTTGTGCTGTCCTGTTTATTTGATTTGGATAAGAGTAGAGGGCTAATTAGGTGCAAATGCACTCATTAGCTGGAGCCACTCCGCAGAGACAAATTGTCAATGAATTATTCAAGCTCCCTCTCCCGTGCACGACGTCGATACTTGGCCATTCCTGCCACCACACTGCGGTTCATTTTCATCTTCAGTTGCATTCTGCCGCTGTGAAATGAAGAGTCTCTGAATTCATCAGGAGTGCTGCTCAAAGAATACAAATCATTTCTATCTGTCTGGTCCAGGTTTGACTATCTTTCCCAGCCTCCAGCCTTCTTTTCTCAGACCCCTGCCCTCTGCACTGTAGATTTAATTAGTTCTGCCCCAGTAACCCGGCTCCTTTCTTCTTCTTCCCCTCAGGATATGGCCATGCAGCCCCCAGCACAGATGGAGGGAAGGTGTTCTGTATGCTCTACGCCCTCCTGGGCATCCCACTCACGTTGGTCATGTTCCAGAGCGTGGGTGAGCGCATCAACACTTTTGTCAGGTACCTGCTCCACCACCTGAAGAAGTGCCTTGGCATGAGGCGCACTGAGGTGTCCATGGTCAACATGGTGACCATCGGCTTCATATCCTGCATGAGCACGCTGTGCATAGGGGCGCTGGCCTTCTCCCACTTCGAGGGATGGAGCTTCTTTCACGCTTACTACTACTGCTTCATCACGCTCACTACCATCGGCTTTGGGGACTATGTGGCACTGCAAAATGAGCACGCTCTACAGACCAAGCCGGAGTACGTGGCCTTCAGCTTCATCTATATCTTGACGGGACTGGCTGTGATCGGAGCCTTCCTCAACTTAGCAGTGCTGCGGTTCATGACCATGAACGCTGAGGACGAGAAGAGGGATGCTGAGCAGAGGGCCCTGCTCGCTCATAACGGTCAGGCGGGTGGACACGTCCACTGTTCTGTAGACCAGGCCTCCTCCTCCTCCCCGCCATCCGGGTGCGGCGGAGGTAGCGCAGTCGGAGGGAGTGGGGGGGGGACAGCGAGCCGGGGTCTGCGTAACGTTTACGCCGAGGTGCTCCACTTCCAATCCATGTGCTCCTGCCTTTGGTACAAGAGTCGAGAGAAGCTGCAATACTCCATACCCATGATCATCCCACGTGACCTCTCCACCTCGGACACCTACATGGAGCAGGGAGAGGCTTTTTCCAACCCCCTGTACTCCAACGGCTGTGTGTGCAGCCTGCAGCACCACTCGGGCATCAGCTCGGTTTCCACTGGTCTGCACAGCATCAACACCTACAGAAGACTAAATAAACGCAGAAGCTCCATCTAAACCAGGAGGACTTCATTCTTCAAGGTCACGTCCCCAGTGTACCATGTGGTGGGGAAGGGCCCTTCTACAGAGGTAGCAGATTAGCTGTGGATGTCAGGGAACACAACTCCACGCCTAAAGGGATGCAGTGCTCCTGATATTTGCTTCTTTCTGGCAGCAAGGGCCCTACTGCTGCATCCTCCAGACTCCAGCTGTGTGTTTAACTTCCATTAGCTAAGCACAAACCATTTAGGACAAACATCGTTACTGATGCCACTGAGAAATAACGCTAATGGTTGTTAAAGAAGCATTCACTACAAACTCTGAAACTATTGCTGTTAGAAAGCGGGTGGGGGGAGGGGACGACACGTGCAGCTCTCTCTGCACCTCTGAATTCTAATATTAAATATCATAATAGTGAATTCAGTATTTTATTTGTTTATAAGACAGAATTTCATGTTCTGCTATAAAAAGGGACAAAGTACACTGTGAGATATGTTTGGGGGGTGTATTGACTGTATATAATGCCCCGCTGAGAAATATTTTATTAAATAATCTTAAATCCACTCCCCTTGAAAAAAAAAAAGGAAACTTTGGTTGTAAGTATTATATTCACTTCAGAGAGAATTAAAAGGTGTATATATTTGGACACTTCACTAGTAGGTGTTATCGAGGGAAAGCCTATTTTTTCAGTGAAAAATTTCAAAAATATTCTCAGTGTCTTCTCCTGTGTGTCTGTAACTGAAGTTCAGGTTCAAGCCAAGCTCTCTGACTTGTTTCATCTTTTCTCCTTTCATGAGAAAACTTACATGAATGGCTTTTAAATGATTGCGAATGAATCGAGCGGGTTTGACTTAAATGTGTTGCGGGACACTCGTACTGTAACTGCTGTGGGGATCCAGCTCGTGACAGGGTCTCTAACCAGTAGGCCTTCCTGCCGACCCTTTCAGCCCTCTCTGTTGTCTTTTGTACAAGTTTCTTCCTGTACATCAAACTATTTTACTTACTGTTGCTTGTTGCGCATCAAGTTTTCATATAGCACAACTATATTCTGATAGTTTAACTAAAAGCATGTAGGCTCACTTTGTGCGTAGTTGAGAGTGATATCTTATTCACTGCTGCACCCTAGAAGACTGCTGTACATGCTTTAGTACACTGGAATTCAGTGCACTATTTTATTTAATTATTATTTTTAATGGAACCACATTATGTTTTATTATGTAGATGATACGCCCTAAATAATTCTTTCTTGTGTTATCAGTCTGAGATGTTTGACTTGATACTCTGTTATTAATTATTGAGAATAATAGCAGCACAACTCAATAATAAATGGCCCCGGACTTTGCACATGCTCGAGCCCCACCTAAACACACTTGATTCAGCCAGCTGAGGTCTTTATGCAGTGTTTGTTCTTGTTTTGTAGTTTTACTTTACAACGGCTAAATATTTTAGTCCTATCCCGTTCCTTTCAGTCACATTTTCATCTTTTTTTTTCTACTGGAAAATTCTTATTAACTGCAATATGCCTGTTAACATTGTTCAGCATCTCTCGTGAACTGAAAGAGGGATTGCGGTTGTCTCTGTGTGTGGCTATACATTTACAGTATGTTTTTTCTTTAATCATAATAAAATATGATTTAACTTAAAACAATAGTTTATTAATTTGCGTGTCAACTGGTCTATATATTTAATATTGTTATTGATGGTGAAATATTCATTACATTGTTATTTGATATTATTAGTGTTATTATCTTCATCGAAGCTTACTGTAGGTGTACTGAATATGGTTATTAATCATTCAATCTACCCTAACGAGCGAAACAGAGCAAATAGCTGGCTGAAAACTACATGAAAAATCAGGCAACACCAAAATAATTCGCTAGAATGACAAACACCTTTGCATTATGTCATTTCGCAATCACTTTAATATGCATTAATTCTATTAAACTTTAAATACATTTTCATTCTGTCATCTGTTAGTTGATTTTTCTAAATAAAACCGTATCTTATTTATCAGTTTCATGTTTTGGAGACATACAGAAACAACCCAAACTTTTGAATCATTTTAAAGATATAGCATAGTATACTGGATTTTTCTCCAGTATTGTCTATTTTTATTCTACAACTTAGATGCCATCTGCATATAGTGGCACTAATGAGTGCATTCACATGCATATCCTGGTTATAATCAGGTGTTTGAAGTGTCCCAGTTATGTTTTACCCATATAAACATCATATCCTGGTTACAGAAACCTGGATACGCTACCTGGAGTACTCCAATAGAAACCAGGATCCTGATACTATTATAATCCTGTACTCAGGGATATGAATAACCAGGTTTATCACGTTCCATGTAAACATCATGTCCTGAATAAGATCAAAACCAGGATAAGGCTCAAAACATGCACGCACATTGCATCTCACTGAGAGTTTTGTTTTATAAACGGTACTTTAGCTGTGTCCAGCTCTCCTCTGGCTTTAGCAATGAAGAGAATCATTCCCTTGTTTGCACACAAACACAGTCTTCAACATCATCAACAGTGGTTCGGCAATAGCATACAGTATTACAGACGGGTGATTGTGATGTCATCCTACATACATTCAACACTCAATGTCGTATAGACTGCAGGTGAAGTGAGCAATCTCAGCCCTTTGTACCATTAGGGAATTAATATTGCAAATACAAGTAGAGACGCCTTCAGCAATCACAAGCGTTACAGAACCAACATTCATTCGGCTGAAAATTGGATCTCTGGGAAATTCATAATAGGAGAAAGCAACTTTTCACAAACTAGTTTCTACGCTACAGAGTAAATGTGCTCTAGTGAAGAACTGCTTTATGAAAGACAGGCATTTTGATCACACTTTCCAACAACTTTGGGTGGATGATCGGAACAGCCAAATCTTTCAGAAAACATTTTTAGTCATCATTTTACTAATCTTAATATTTATTTTGATATTTATGTGTCTTATTTGTTTCTGCTTCCTATTTTGCCTCTGTAAAACACAGGAAATTGCTTTCTAATTGAAAAAACATGCGGTATGAATGAAGATTAAATATTTTAGGGAACTCCGTCTCCTTAAATGAAGTAAAACATACACCATAGTAGATGGTAGGTGTGACCTGGTCTGTTCGGAGTCGGTTACAGCATTTTTATTCGACTGTGTCACTGCCGCTTACATTGCATTATGTAAGCAAAGTTAAGATTGGGTGACTCTGCTGTTATGATATATATTATATAACTGGCACAGTCCCACCTTTATAGCTGCAAAACCTGAACTCTTCCACTCCACTTCTGAGAAGAAATTTCCCAGACGATCAGCTGAGACCTCTGTGTCCTTAGTTACATGTCACCATTCACGTACACAGTGTTCCTCTACAGCCCATCTTCATCTTTACATCACCTGCCGCTCTGATTTATATGACAACCTTACACATAAACACATAAAACCACAGAGGAGTAACAGAGGTGTAGGAAATTCTATATCTTTAAGATCAAGTGGTAGATGCATGATTAGTTTTGTTCATGTCTTGCAGGATAGGTGGTTAGTTTTGGTGATTATTTAATGCAGACAGTTAATATTGATGATGGAGTTCCTAAGGGAAGCATTTTTGGGCCTAGTCTATTTTCTGTGTAAGGTCATGCATTGTCAGATTTAGAATGATCCCTTTTATGCAGGCGACAATTATTATGTTTCAGTTTCATTACACAACGACAATGATAATGAAGTGATCGTATGCAGTCTGTTTATATTCTGTACATATTCTGACCCAAAGTGTGAACATGTGACATCTGATTTAGATTATAGGCAGACTCTGTGATCCAGATGTGAACAATAGTAGCCGCACTGATGGTTTCCTTTCATCACTGTTTGTGTTAACGCCGAATTAACACATTTATATTTTCAGTGATGATTTCTTCTATAATAACACAATGAACCTGGGCAGTGCTAGTAAAATGTTATGTTGTTAGGTCTAGGGGATTTACTTGCTACTACTGAATGCCATTCAGCAATATGCACCCTGAACCTGGATGAGCCCGACTGATGAGCTTTGTAACTATAATTTTATCGTGTGGGGTTAATAGATCAAACATGATTGTTTGCAGCACTGTTATATTTCATTTATGAGCCATCATAAGCAGGACTGTGTCCAGGATTTTGGACATACTCAGGTTAAGAGTTCAAAGTTCCATAGTGAAACCCTTAGAAAGATTTTAATAGCCACCCACAGAAGTGTGTAAGATGTAATTAATCCCCCCACCCCGTTTTTTTTCATCACATAAAATGTAATAGTCAACTTTAACAAACTGACTCAAAGAAGCCAGTTTGTTAAAGTCTTAAAAATATCACTGTGTAATTTTTGTGTAATTCAATGTACTGCAGCTGTTCCTCCTTTCCCATATCCCCTGAAACCATAGTGAGAACCTGGTGGCTACTGCCCTGATCATACGCACGTTTTTGTTTATTTAATCTCTCATGTGTTCAGTCTTTTAGTTATTTACTATTTAGCCAAGTGCTGCAATGCTGTTCAAACACCTCTGAAAATGTTGACATCAGTCCTGCCCTTGATGGGCACTTCTTTAGAACTGTGTGAACTGAGCAAGCTGCAGAAAATGACAGGAACTATAAATGCATGGATCTATGGGTTTAAGGACACAAATGAAGTAAAACCGGCTGCAGCTCTTCATGCTTGGAAAGCCAAGCATTACAAAATTAACTGAGGAAAAATTCAATCTGAAATGATGCTCAGGTTGTACTTTTTAACTTGTATAAATACCAGAAAACCTCAATGACAAATTAATATAAATCACAAAGACATATGGATATATTGCCTGTTTTCATGTGCAAGGCTATTTCTCACTTCAGATAAAAGTAGAGATTTTTTAGAAATGACAGATGAGTGGAAAAATAATACGCTTCAGGCCAAATCCGTGTAGACTAAGTGCTTCCCAGTGAAATTAGACAGTAGTTACACTTTATTGCACATCCTCTGGCTGCTAGAAATCAGACTCAAAAAGACATTTCTTCCAGCTGGAAAAGGGTCTACTTTACCTCATCTTGTTAAGGTTGACCGGCATACTGTCAAATCAAGGCACTGATTTTGAGAGACAAAGCAACACAAGTGACGGTTGAAAAAGGGCTGGCATGAGAAGAAACAATACATTCCTCATAAACGGGGGCAATTTTTCCAAACATCTCAGGTATTTATGCCTGAAAAAGATTTCTTCTGAGGTGAATGACCAACATTTGCAAACACACAATCACCTTCTCCTTCATTTCCTTCATGCTTTCTCTGTCACTTTTGTCTCCTGAGATTGGCAACTGGAATACACATTATTCAGCAGAATAACCGTCTGGATGAGTCCTTTTCAGAGGTAGCAGAGCATATTCACAGGAATAAATGAAAGTGAGAGAATGACAGTGGTTCTTTAGTGGGTGATGGGTTTTCTAATCTTTCCAGAGCTTCTGAATGTCCAGTTTTCAGTTCCTCCCACCTCTCAATCCCATTGCATTGCATTAAACCAACACATTTTTCACAGGAAACTGAAAATACGCTCGTCTGCCAGGACCTTTATCTCATGAGCGGAGAATGTCATTAATGGGCCGCTCCACTCTCTTTTTATGTGCTGAAAAACATGTCTCACAAAGTGTTGTGTATTACAAACTCACATGTTAGTGTCAAAATTACAAATTGCAAGCTTTCGCATGCTGAATATTTTCTTGTCACTCAGTGGTTTTGATCTTTCAAGCAATCAGCCACATTATTTCCTTTCTTGAGACTGACAGCAAAGAAACACTTAAATATCACACTAATTGTTGCCACCTACAAAAATCAAATCAACAAGATGTCAGCAATCAAACTGCCCTGAACACGTCAATCCCAATCTGTGAAAGAGGAATTTCTCTTTCCCTGTGTCCTTCTGTTTTTTTATTATTTTCCGTTGGCTGCCAAGGTTATATATATATATATATATATATATATATATATATATATATAATTTTCTATTCTCTTTATTGTAGTTTTTCTTCCAACCATTCTCCTACACACATAAACATTTATGAGAGGTGGCATAACCACTTCAAAAGATTCAAAAGAAAAAGTGTGGCACACCATCAAAGCAGTCAGAAAATATCATTGCTGACATGTTTCATACGTAGACCTTCCTGAACCAGCGTGAAGCCTGACCCAAGTCCTTGTTTACATTTAAATGTATTTATTAAACTTGAAGATTCATCCTTGACCTTGGAAACAGCAGCTTGACGGAATAAGTTCTCCACACAAAGTCATCAATGTTATCACATGACCGAAATTCCATACTTGACAACCAAAGCATTTCCATGACAACTGAGAAACGCCATGCTGCCGAGGAAGGTCACAAGATGTGGTTGAAAGCTTCGGAAACAGCAATTTGAGAAATACACCCACTTGCTTTTCTTGCAGACATGAGAATATTATATCTGCATTGTTTAGCCATGATAGAAGTGATAGAAGTGAGTTTACGATTTAGTCTATTACCATTTTACTGTCTGCTGACAGCAAGCTCAGACAGATGACTGATGCTGGCAATGCTGTAACATGGTGATGGTGACCAGATGTTGATACAACACCAACTCTCATCAACACTAAAATCCCTAAATAAAGCAAACTCAAAATTGAGACAATCATCCATTGTTGCTCCTTGTATCTCTAAATCAGGACGTGAATATCTTCTGTTCCTGATGTCAGTTCAAAACAGCAGCTGAACATTTACTTTCTCAAGAGAAAGAGATTCAGCCGAAAAAACTCTTTGTTGTTTGTCTTTGAATTTCACTTCTAGCCAGCTGAGATGGCTTTACTGGCAAGGCATGAAAAAAGATCTACGTTGCCAAAACATGATGAGAAAATTAAATCTAATAATTGATGGATAATGTGTCCTAAATAAAGCAGTTAATGGACTCTCTAGATATCAGCATCCGGACATAATGTGGAAACATACTTCCTGGCCATCAACCGCAAGCATTATAGTTAAAATAAATACATAACAATGTAGGATGTTAGAAGGGATGATGGTGTTTTTTTATAATAAGACAAAAACTTAGGCAGAATTTGCAAACCTATTCTCAGTGGGGATCATTTCTCTCCTATTTGGTGACATTTAAAGACAAAATTTCAAGAGTGATGCCGTTTTCATTTCCTCCGAATAACACTTGCTTTTTCTCTCTGTCAGCAGATGACATTTTAGGACATTAACATAATGGCAGGTATAGTAATAGCTACAGTATAACAAGTGGTAACTTCCTCAATCTCATTTCTTCTCGCTTATTTAACTCTTAACTAATTGGTGAAATCTGACAGCAATAACAGGAGGAAGCCAAATGCTTTACATGAGTGTACGGTATGTGAGTTCAAGTCAATCGGAAATAATCACTATAGAGATGATAAATAGGATTTAGTGGCACAAACACAAAAATTAAGTAAAACATTTTGGAAATCAGAACACACTGATCCAATTCCATCTTTGTTTTACACCTGAATCACCTGGACACACTGGTTTGAAGCAGCTGGCTTCTATGTTTTCAGATCGGCTGTAATGAGATTACTGATTACTGTAAAGATAAAATGGCATCCAGCAACAGGGATGCTGGGGAGGGTCTCATCTTATATGATGGTCTGGCAATACTGGTGTTGCATAAGTGTGTCCTCTGGCTCTGATGCCCCCGACTCTGGAACAGCCCCACAACCCCACAACCCCTCCCCCTCCACCACCTGCTATCTCCTCCATAATCATTCTGCTCGCCTGGCTTCAGACACGAGCCCAGCGTTGTGGCCAAACAAGCTGTTGGCACTCACCGAGATGTCCTTCTGATCAGTTGATGCCGTCAGCTGAGACGAGCGGAAAACACTAGCCAGAGCATCAGACCGAGAGCCATGTTACTGGTTTCACTACAATCACTGATATGCTGCAGAGAAACTGTAAAGCTGCAAGCTGCAGAAACATACACTGCCTTGCCAAAAAAAACAGTCACACACTAATATTTCGTTGGACCGCCCTTAGCTTTTATTACGGCATGCATTCGCTGTGGCATTGTTTCGATAAGCTTCTGCAATGTCATAACATTTATTTCTGTCCAGAGTTGCATACATTTTTCACCAAGATCTTGTATTGATGATGGGAGAGTCG